>JACYXH010000438.1:2250000-2290000 GCA_026745465.1 Lota lota
ATATAAGAATAGAATAAGACACAAGTCTTATCATATTGTGTAAAAACCATTCTATAACAATATATATATATATATATATATATATATATATATATATATATATATATATATATATATATGTATATATATATATATATATATATATATATATATATATATATATATATATATATATATATATACAGTATATATATTCTAGAACAAAAACAGTGGGTATCAGTGGGGAAATGTAATCAACAGATGAACCTGTGGACAATGTTTCTTATTAGCAAAGTTAAGTCAAACCTTCTCATCTGATTTGCAGAGAACCTGATGGAAGAGCTGGAGAGAATTTATAGAAGAGCTGGAACCAGGAAGCTTTGGTCAGACCCCATTCAACACACACACACACCCTCACACTCACACACACTCACATTCTCTCACACACACCACACACTCACACACACACACACACACCGTTAGACATATTATAGAGGAAGCAACGTTGTTTTAGGGACATTTTAACGTCACAATTCTCTTTTGTTTAATCTTCCTCTCCTGTGTGTCATGTCTTTATCAAACTGTTTGCCTTCCCTGAAACAGTATTATAACTGCCATTCAATCTGGCATCACTAGGCTGGCAGTGCGCCAAGCTGCGGCCGTTCTCAAGAAGTGTGCCAGCTCAATAGCGCCCCACATCACCACTATTCTGGTGCATGGGAAACAGGTAATGAGGAGCAGAGGGGGAGGGACGCATGTCTGCACACAGTTAGCTAACTAGTTAGCCGCCTAGCTTGGCTGGGACAATTTCTGGGAATTATTGATTGGAAATATTAGCATAATATAACGTATTTCAACGTATTCTTCAAATGTAAATAAATCTTACTTTTTAAATAGCGTCTCTTAAGCAACATTACACAACACAATTGAGTTAACCTCAATAATGCTGAATGTTTTCAAGCTTTATCCCTATTTCCTGAAGGAAATCCACGCAACTTTTCAACTTTTTTTACTTTGATGGGAAATAATTGAAAGAAACCGTTAACAAGTGAAACTAAGAGAAGAGTTTTTGCACACAGCCGTGAGAAAGGCCAAGCTAGCTAGGCTAAGCTAGCTAGGCCAAGCTAGATAGGCTAAGCTAGCTAGGCCAAGCTAGCTAGGCCAAACTAGCTAGGCTAAGCTAGCTAGGCCAAGCTAGCTAGGCTAAGCTAGCAGGATTTTGGGATTAGTTACCATAACTGTGTCGTTGGCTTTATCTTTATTAACCATTACAGAGCTCTTTTTCCGCTTTTTCCACACGGCTAATTCACTGAGGATGGACAACAGTGCATAGGTTGTTGTCCAGATATATCTCTCCTTATTGTTATTATGATCCATTATTCATCCACCTATTGCTTCTACATTCCGCTGCCACGGATATGTTGGTTTGGATTTTGCGCTGGATGTATCTGACCGACGTGACGCTCAACAGCTTATTGCTAATGTTCACTGGAATATGTTTTGTTGCTGTAATTAATCTGCTGTTGACAGGAAGGAATTTGATTAGGTTCGCAGTCTGAATCCAGAAGCTCGGGGCTAGCCTCGACCTTGCTCTGAAACCATGTCAATACACAACTCAATTACCTTTCTCATTGACCTAACATGGGCTAAGAAGTGGAGCTTGAAATAGGTTCGCCAACAATGTGTGAGTGGCCTGACATCATCAGACTCCATTAACGTTGCTGTGCTCCTGTCGTCTCCTGTCGTCTCCTGTCATCTCCTGTCGTCTCCTGTCGTCTCCTATCGTCTCCTGTTGTCTCCTGTCGTCTCCTGCACTAAAATTGTCCCCCGGAGATTTCCTTCGGCTCAAACGCCGCTTTATTTGTGTCAACCCATAATTCAAATATTTTTAATTGAGTTCTTTAAGTGACTTCATTTGTCCACTGTTTTTCTGCAACAAGACATTTACTGCACAAGCAAGCCGTTCTCCTGGGAGGAAGATAATAATCCCAGGAGGAGCACCAGACGTTACCGTCTCCTCCTCCTAGGGCCCCAGTCTCCCGGCTGGAGGTTGGAACTCGTTTCACACTTGTGAAGAATGCTTTCACAAATTAATGAACACTGAAATAGTTTTCTTTTCCACCCTTCTTTTTAAATACCAGAAGGAAATGAGCTGAAACCAATACAGGCCTAGTTCTAGAGAAAAATGAACTCTTACAGCATAACAGCATCAAAGATGTTTTTGTCTTGGGAATATAAACTAATATAAATGATGTAAAAACTATTTTGCTCTGCACTTTATTTATGGCTCCATGTCTTTCATGAAGTCATGAGCTGTAATGATTTTTTCATTCACAGTGATATTGGACCATCTTCTCATATGTTGCACAACTGATATCCATAATAGTGGTGTTTCACATACACCCATCTCCTACCTGACACAAGAGCATTCCAGAATCAGCTTCAAAACATACCCTGCATCCATGTGCTAGCTCTCCCAAAGCGCATGTCGGTGCTGATGAGAGGCTTGTGTTTCTGTCCCGCAGGTCGGTGGTACGGCTTGCTGCTAGTTTGTTAGCTAAGCTGGTGGACAGCCTTGCCCCCAGTATAACTAGTGTTTTAGTGCATGGCAAACAGGTAAGTGGACATCGTCTGTGAGGGTGAGGCTGCTCATAGGGAGGGGATCAGGAGGTAGTCCGGGGCGTACAGCGTACTGCACCAGACGTTCACTGATTTAAGGGGACAAGAAAGAGATCATGATGAGGCCACATCAGCACCACGGCTCATTCCCATTGCACATTTGGAATTGGCCCAGTGCGTGTGTGTGTTTGCATCTGCGTGTGTGCATGGCGGTGTTAGCATGACCCGCTAACATTCACCCATGCAGTCTGTCCACGTTTAGTGATCCATGGGTCTAGGAGGTAATCTGTGCTATTCAGAGATTAGCCTCCACTTCAGGGCATATCTCTCCTCATTCTGGACTCCCTGGGAGCTGCCAGCATTACGCTGAAGGTGTGAATCTGCATATAGATGACCCACCAGAGAGGAAGCTCTTCTCTGGAACGTAGGATTTCCTATTCAGATGGATGCCTTCTATGAGCGGCTTCAGAAGAGTCAGTGAGCAGGAAGTGTTGTTTATTTAGGTCTGAGAATAGAATAGAATAGGGGACCCATAGTATAGATTGGTACTACATCTTTTATTTTTTGTTGTATTTATTCTTGGACTCCCCTTCGTTGGATGTTTTTTATGAAGGCTGAGAGAGTCTCCGATAGGATGCTGAATTGTGTGCCTCGCTCTTCAAAGAGAAGGACTTCTGTACCTCAGAGGAACAGATTTTACAGATTAAAGGAGATAAAAGTGGCTCTTTCAGTCAAAGCGGCAAGGTATAATTTTCTCAAGATAGAATGACGCAACGGTAATCATGGCAACGGCACCTTTTTCCCCATCCTCATGCCTTTATGTGACACTCAGAAAAGAAAAGATAAATTACACTGGATGGAGCAAGGCAGGAATTGGACCCACAGAGAAAGCAGACACACACACACACACACACACACACACACACACACACACATACACGAGTGCATCTTAAGCACACAAGTGCTGGTACAAAAATATACTAGTGGACAACCCCTTCCTATTTCCTCAGTCCAATTATCACACACACACACACACACCCTGTCGTGCACGTGTGTGTGTGTGTGTGTGTGTGTGCGTGTTTCTGCTTGCATTTATTTGTGTCTGTGTTTTCTGTGAGTTTCTGTGTGTTTCCTGGCCCTCTTGACGCGTGTGTGTGTGTTTGTGCGTGCGTGTGTGTGTGTTTGTGCGTGCGTGTCTGTGTGTGCGTGCCTGTGTGTATGTGTGTGTGTGTGTGCGTGTGTGTGCGTGCGCGTGCATGTGTGTGTGTGTGTTTTCTGTGTGTGTGCGTGTGTGTGTGTGCGTGCCAGGTGACTCTGGGCGTGTTCGGCCAGGAGGAGGAGGTGATCTCCAAGCCGCTGTCGCCGGGGGTGATCAAGGGCATCCTCTACAGCAAGTGCTCCCCGGCGGGGGGGGAGAGCCAGGCCGTGCTGCAGCAGGAGCTGCTCATCCACATCGGCTGGATCATCTCCAACAACCCAGAGCTGTTCAGCGGCATGCTCAACATCAGGATCGGGTAGGAGGGGGAGGGAGCGGGAGGGAGAGACAAAGGGATGGGGGAGAGGGAGGAGGGAAGGAAGGAGTGGGAAAGAGGGAGGAGGGAGGGTGAGAGGGGCAGGGGGCGGAGGGATGGGAGGGAGGGAGAGAGTCAGATCAGAGTGAGCTGTGTGTGTAACGTTGCTAGGGGGAACAGAGTGAGCTGTGTGTGTAACGTTGCTAGGGGAACAGAGTGAGCTGTGTGTGTGTAACGTTGCTAGGGGAACAGAGTGAGCTGTGTGTGTGTAACGTTGCTAGGGGAACAGAGTGAGCTGTGTGTGTAACGTTGCTAGGGGAACAGAGTGAGCTGTGTGTGTGTAACGTTGCTAGGGGAACAGAGTGAGCTGTGTGTGTGTAACGTTGCTAGGGGAACAGAGTGAGCTGTGTGTGTAACGTTGCTAGGGGGAACAGAGTGAGCTGTGTGTGTAACGTTGCTAGGGGAACAGAGTGAGCTGTGTGTGTAACGTTGCTAGGGGAACAGAGTGAGCTGTGTGTGTGTAACGTTGCTAGGGGAACAGAGTGAGCTGTGTGTGTAACGTTGCTAGGGGAACAGAGTGAGCTGTGTGTGTAACGTTGCTAGGGGAACAGAGTGAGCTGTGTGTGTGTAACGTTGCTAGGGGAACAGTGAGCTGTGTGTGTGTAACGTTGCTAGGGGAACAGAGTGAGCTGTGTGTGTGTAACGTTGCTAGGGGGAACAGAGTGAGCTGTGTGTGTGTAACATTGCTAGGGGAACAGAGTGAGCTGTGTGTGTGTAACGTTGCTAGGGGAACAGAGTGAGTTGTGTGTGTGTAACGGCTTGCTAGGGGAACAGTGAGTAACTAGAGTAACGCGTGTGTAACTCTATCGGCCCCTGGGGTCCTCAGCTGGATCGTCCAGGCCATGAAACACGAGCTGAAGATAAGGGCCGGGGACATGCCGTCCCAGGACATCTACCAGCTGTCCCCCAGCGATGTCAAACAGCTGCTGCTGGATGTGCTACAGCCCCAGCTCACCAGCAGGTACCTGACCGGCCAGAACGCACAACTACACACACGTTGTTCACCACTAAACCCTGTAGAACGCACAACTACACACACGTTGTTCACCACTAAACCCTACACAACACACAACTACACACACGTTGTTCACCACTAAACCCTGTAGAACGCACAACTACACACACGTTCACCACTAAACCCTGTAGAACACACAACTACACACACGTTATTCACCACTAAACCCTACAGAACACACAACTACACACACGTTGTTCACCACTAAACCCTACAGAACACACAACTACACACACGTTGTTCACCACTAAACCCTACAGAACACACAACTACACACACGTTGTTCACCACTAAACCCTACAGAACACACAACTACACACACGTTGTTCACCACTAAACCCTACACAACACACAACTACACACACGTTCACCACTAAACCCTACAGAACACACAACTACACACACGTTGTTCACCACTAAACCCTACAGAACACACAACTACACACACGTTGTTCACCACTAAACCCTACAGAACACACAACTACACACACGTTGTTCACCACTAAACCCTACAGAACACACAACTACACACACGTTGTTCACCACTAAATCCTGCAGAACACACAACTACACACACGTTGTTCACCACTAAACCCTACAGAACACACAACTACACACACGTTGTTCACCACTAAACCCTACAGAACACACAACTACACACACGTTGTTCACCACTAAACCCTACAGAACACACAACTACACACACGTTGTTCACCACTAAACCCTACAGAACACACAACTACACACACGTTGTTCACCACTAAACCCTACAGAACACACAACTACACACACGTTGTTCACCACTAAACCCTGTAGAACACACAACTACACACACGTTGTTCACCACTAAACCCTACAGAACACACAACTACACACACGTTGTTCACCACTAAACCCTGTAGAACACACAACTACACACGTTGTTGTTCACGGATCTCTGTAAAGAAGCGGGATCTCCACTACGACCCAACCCAATCTGGAAGAGTGTTTGTGTGTCTGTTTCCAGGTCCTGGTTGAACAGGCGTCAGATCGACGGCTCTTTGAACAGGACCCCGCTGGGCTTCTACGACCGGGTCTGGCAGATCCTGGAGAGGACCCCCCACGGGATCCTGGTGGCTGGGACTCACCTCCCCCAGGTAGCCCACCCGGCAGGGCCATTATCTGTATCCTAAGCAGCCGAGAGGGAGCAAGGCCAGTGGTGGTTCTGGTGGTGGTGGATGTGGTGGTGGTGGTGGAGGGGGTGGTTATGGAGGGGGTGGGGGTGGTTCTGGTGGAGGGGGTGGTTATGTAGGGGGTGGTTATGGAGGGGGTGGTGGTGGTTCTGGTGGAGGGGGTGGTGGTGGTGGTGGTTCTAGTGGTGGTGGTGGTGGTGGTGGTGGTGGTGGTGGTGGTGGTGGTGGTGGTGGGGGTGGTTCTGGTGGAGGGGGTGGTTATGTAGGGGGTGGTTATGGAGGGGGTGGTGGTGGTTCTGGTGGTGGTGGTGGTGGTGGTGGTGGTGGTGGTGGTGGTGGTTATGTAGGGGGTGGTTATGGAGGGGGTGGTGGTGGTTCTGGTGGTGGTGGTGGTGGTGGTGGTGGTGGTGGTGGTGGTGGCAGGGCTTATCTTGCTGAGGATGCTTACAGTAGGCTGCAGACATTGTGAATCAAGCCCTTAACTTTGGGCTAGCAGTCGCCCTAGCCACTACCATACGGCACCTGCCCTCACTGCCACATAATGGGAACTGATTAGAGGTGAGGGCAAACACATGTAGTAATGTTGACATGAACTTCTGTAGTAACGTTTCCCTGCTTCTCATTGCTCTGAAAGCAACCCACCCTGTCTGATATGACCATGTATGAGATGAACTTCTGTAGTAACGTTTCCCTGCTTCTCATTGCTCTGAAAGCAACCCACCCTGTCTGATATGACCATGTATGAGATGAACTTCTGTAGTAACGTTTCCCTGCTTCTCATTGCTCTGAAAGCAACCCACCCTGTCTGATATGACCATGTATGAGATGAACTTCTCGCTGCTGGTGGAGGACACACTGCAGAGAATCGTTCTGCCAGAGTACAGACAGATCATAGTGGAGGTAGGAACAAGTCATCCTCATTTTAGATCCATCCTGTACTGTTGCTTTCACACTTTGTACATTCGTTTTACACTTCCTCTTACTTTATTCTGGTTCTGATATTGTATTTGATGGTATTACGATGTAATGTGTTGTATTAATGTTTGAACATGGATTCAGCGATACTTCAAAGTGATGAGCATTGAAATGCAAAATGCTTTGAATTAAATACAATTAAATACATTTAAATTCAGTTCACTCAAATTCAATTGATTTCAGTTTAATTCTATGAAACCATATTTCATTCTCGAGTTTGAATGGCCACACAGTGATGGAATTTTCTTTTGGAACAAACAACATGTAACAGAACAGTACAAGACAACATTTACCTCGACATGACGTGACATGAGGAAGGGTTTGATTGGTCAGAACGGCACAAATGGATCCTACGTTCTTGCTCATGCAAAGCTTTGGAAACCAACAGTAGCATGCCAAACAACATCAGAGCAAAACATCAACATTGAAGATAGTCCAGTTGTAGTTGTGGCTGTCCAGATTATCTGATGCTAGGGTTAGTGTGTAGAGAGACATCAACATTGAAGATAGTGTCTGTCCAGATTCTCGTATCTTCTAGCTGATGCTAGGGTTAGTGTGTAGAGAGACATCAACATTGAAGATAGTGTCTGTCCAGATTCTCGTATCTTCTAGCTGATGAATGACCATCTCCTGTGGTCGCTAGCTGCTGATGGTGGTGTCCATCGTGCTGGAGAGAAACCCGGAGCTGGAGTTTGCTGAGAAAGTTGACTTGGACGGTCTGGTGAAGGAGGCCTTCGCGGACTTCCAGCGGGATCGCAGTCACCTGCAAGGCAAAGAAAAACAGGTGGGAGGCGTCCATCTTGTAGACTTACCTGTAAAAACAGGTGGGAGGCGTCCATCTTGTAGACTTACCTGTAAAAACAGGTGGGAGGCGTCCATCTTGTTGACTTACCTGTAAAAACAGGTGGGAGGCGTCCATCTTGTTGACTTACCTGTAAAAACAGGTGGGAGGCGTCCATCTTGTTGACTTACCTGTAAAAACAGGTGGGAGGCGTCCATCTTGTTGACTTATCTGTAGTTGTCTAGGATGATGTGCTAAAATTCAAATTCTAAACTATATAATATTTCTATCAATATATAAAATGCACATACACACACACACCATAAAAATAAGTATTAAAAACAAAATAAAACTGGGTATTATAAGCATATACTTTCCATGATAAGGCATTCTATTAGCGGGACTAGTCAGGCCAGTTTCATAGCTTCCAGGTCTAGGGCTGTTTACTCCTTTGGGATGCTAATCTAACCCCTGTTAACTATCTATCTACCTATCTAACCCCCTAACCCCTCGCTCTGTCCCACTTTGTCCCCGTTCCTTCTGTTACCCACTTCCTTTTCATTTGGTATGTTATAGACACAAGTACAATCACAGGCTGCATTTGGACACTTGCACATGATCAGACCCAGTGTGGCTGAATAGACACAGCACAGTGACGTTAATGTACACACAGTAAATGCCACCCATCCTCCATAGTTGATTTAATACCTATATATCCGACAGAATGGCTCATTCCCGTTGTCCTTTTATGTCATTATGAGAGAGTGCGTTGTTATGCACAAGTCCATTTCATTCAGTTTGTGGAATGTAAAGGTTATGGCTTCGAACACTTTATAAAGCAATAGCAGGTCATAGCTTACAAGTTAGATAGTGATTATGATCAAAATAATTAAACGCGTCGTCTCTGGAGCCATATGTCCGTTCTGGGCTACTGTAGAAACATGGCGGCCTCCGTGGAAGAGGACCCGCTCCCCATGTAGATATAAAGGGCTCGTTCTAAGGTAACGACAACACAACGATTATACACTAATTAAAACATAATTAGTACATAACAACGCTATATGCCCCTTTAAGATGGGGCTATATTTATGACTGGTTTTAAGATTCAATTTTGGTTTTATAACCCTAAATTAGGTACATTTGTAGCCAACTATTTGATAGTACTATAGCATCTCTCCCCTGTATTTTACTCCTCTCTGTAGCTCTGGCTCTGAAGTTATTTATCGGGGTCCTGGGAAAGGGTTCCTTCAGTAATATCTTCACAGGGTGACCCCAACATTGGGCTTGTACTATTGAACCATAACTGCATTTTGCCATTTTATTTCAGCTATTTATTTTCCCCTTAGACCTACAAAATATGCTTGAATAGCATTAATTATTCACTAATGCAATAAAAGAAGTTCATTCAAAAGTTTGTATGGGCATGAATACTTTTTACGACATCAGTTTGACTCAGCAGGGTTGCAAAGCCCTTGAGGAGGGAGGGAACACCCTAGCTTTACTAAAACCATCCTCAGTCTGAACCAAGTGGCAGTGTGTGTTGAGAGGTCATGAGTTTAACACATATCTGGTCCACCGCGACCTTCTCTAACTTCCTATGAGCTGTGTACATCGTTAACATTCCCCAGAGCGAGAAGCTTAAGAACACGACAACAACACCGACCAACATGCTGTATAGTCCCTCCCTCTCTCCACTAAACCCATGTAACTGAAACGGATATCGCTAGCTCTGCTACACGCTGTATAGTCCCTCCCTCTCTCCACTAAACCCATGTAACTGAAACGGATATCGCTAGCTCTGCTACACGCTGTATAGTCCCGCCCTCTCTCCACTAAACCCATGTAACTGAAACGGATATCGCTAGCTCTGCTACACGCTGTATAGTCCCGCCCTCTCTCCACTAAACCCATGTAACTGAAACGGATATCGCTAGCTCTGCTACACGCTGTATAGTCCCTCCCTCTCTCCACTAAACCCATGTAACTGAAACGGATATCGCTAGCTCTGCTACACGCTGTATAGTCCCTCCCTCTCTCCACTAAACCCATGTAACTGAAACGGATATCGCTAGCTCTGCAACAAGCTGTATAGTACCTCCCTCTCTCCACTAAACCCATGTAACTGAAACGGATATCGCTAGCTCTGCTACACGCTGTATAGTCCCTCCCTCTCTCCACTAAACCCATGTAACTGAAACGGATATCGCTAGCTCTGCTACACGCTGTATAGTCCCGCCCTCTCTCCACTAAACCCATGTAACTGAAACGGATATCGCTAGCTCTGCTACACGCTGTATAGTCCCGCCCTCTCTCCATTTGCTGCAGCCCATTCCCGGCGTCCTGCCATGAGATTCGGACGCGTGGGAACCCGGTTGGGAACTGAATGCTAATGTGAGATGGTGCTGTCTATGTTTGCATGGTAGGACAACATGGAGGCGTTCTACAACAGCCAGCCCATGGGTCAGAGGGGCACCTCCAGCTACCTGAGCAAGGCAGTCATCGTCCAGCTGCTGCAGGGAGACCTCAAGCCCTGCAAGGAAGACCCCTGCTCCATCAGCTAGACTCCACCAGCATCCACCCTGAGGACTCCTCTGTTAGCTAGACACCACCAGCATCCACCCTCTGGGTGTCCCTGGTACTGGTGGAGCATGACCTGTGTGTGTGTGAATAGTCATTCTCTAGGTCTAGCTAGGTTCAGCTGGTGGGCTTCCGGTCACGGCTGTGGGACACCCTCCTGTCACCATGTTGGCCACTGAACCCTGGTCTACTGCCAACATGGAATACCTCCACACCCGTCTGCTCTCATCACAGTGGCATATATCTAATATATACGTTCTAGAGTTTAAATGATCCAGTACAGTGCCATGTGATGAAAGTAGTATCATGTGATAGAAATTCATAACATTTTTAACCAACCCTAGGCTCAAATTCCTTTCAAAGGGATACTTGCATTTGATAACTCACCGTTAAACCACTATGTTTTGAATGAGCATGCATGTGCGGATGCTTTAGACTAAGGTGTGCAGCTGCCCCCCCTTGCTAAGGATCAGTCTTTGGATGCAAGGCCTTTCTGTGCATGTGGGGCAGCCAAACCTTGTAGTTGTTGTCTTCAGGAGGCAAAGGCCTTTTGAGGGGACTGTTGGTGGTGAAGCGTGCCTATCTGAAGTCCACTCTGATGCGTTTGCGCTCCCTTGTTACATTGTGCGTTGGTATACGTGTGTTGTGTTGTGCACCGATTTGATCCACATAAAGCCCTGATGATCTACGAACTGTTTGACTCAGGAGTTCTTCATTTATTCAAAAGTACTATTGTTAATTGATTCAAGAGTACAATTATTATTAACATATGAAAGTGAAATGTGTGACAGAGTGAAACTGTGAGAAAGAGTGATAGAGAGAGAGTGAAAGAGTGATAGAGTGAAAAAGTGTGAAAGAGTGATAGAGAGTGAAAAAGTGTGAAAGAGTGACAGAGAGAGTGTGAAAGAGTGACAGAGAGAGAGTGAAAGAGTGACAGAGAGAGAGTGAAAGGGAGAGATAGCATAGGGTGGAAGATAAATGAGCTCAGCCACTGACTCACTATATTCAAATGGTTTCACAAAGCCTCCAGAGCTGCTCTGTTCTGCAGAGACCTGACCTGTCTGAATAAATCCACACCATGTATTCTCAGAGGCTTCATTCACCTCTGCTGTGATAAACGGCTGTGTGTGCGTGCTTGTGTGTGTCTGTGTGCTTGTGCTTGTTTGCGTGTAGGGGTGGGTTCATTTGTGTGTTTGCGTGCTTTCTTGCGTGTGTGTGTGTGTTTGCGTCCGTCCATGTGTGTGTGTGAGGATGGGTCTGAGGGCGGGCTTGTGTTCATGAGAACGTATGGATGTGTTTTACCTTGATGTAGGACAAATAACGTCAAAAATAGACATTGCTGAATATTGTATACAGTGCACAGCACCCAACCACGCTGAATGTACAGTACACACACTGGCCACTGGGAGCCAGCAGAGCTCTATGTCCATATCTAAATGTAGCTTAGCTTAATATCTATTCATGGAGCTTTGGACTTCCTCAAACCTCGTGAAACCAATGGTTGGATGCAAGGCGTCATAGCAGGGGGGGGGGGGGGGGGGGGGGGGGGGGGGGGGGGGGAGTGGGACTGAGTACCCAGGGCCTCAATAGGTGGAGGGCCCTCGAAAAGCCTGGGATGAAAAGTTGTTTATTGTTTGTATTTCTTTTATTTCTAAGTAATTAATGTCGTAAGTAACTTAAAATTGGCTGAATAAAACGTTTGAGTGACTGAACTTTGTATATGAAGAAAAATAGTGGAGGCTCACCCCTTACAGAAGGCGCAAAATGGTTTATTCCACCACTGCACAACAGTTTAAGAGCGGTTTAAGAACCATGGTTTAAGAATGGTTTAGTTTTTACAAGCATTGCTTTTGATTGAAGGCAGTCAGCGAGGAATCTAGCTTGGAGCATGATTGCATTGTATAACATGAATCAATCAATATACATTTATCAGCATTATACCTACAATGTCATGACATATCTATCAAATACATAAAATACCTTTCCACATGGCCCGTAGTTTCAGAAACAGCCAGGGAGGGGAGCAGCGGCCCGTCTTCATCTCCTGTTACTGAGGATCACTTTACAGGGAAAGGAGCTAAACAACACTAGCATCAAGTAGCCACTTTTATTGTACGTTGGGCTGTAAGCAGGTTAAGAGGCTATTATCAATCCTGGAGGCTTCATGCTTGTAGACCAGGCCTTCAGCAGATAGTGACCAAGAAGATGTGATAGAGGAGGATGGAGGTGAAGAGTGAGGGAAACAAAGCTCTAAGGGTGAAGAGAAGGATGAGGGGAGGACAGAAGAGGAAGGGAAAGTGAGAGCACTGCAGAACAGCCTTTGCCAGAGGACCCATGGCTATGGCCGATGAAGCTTGCTGATCATCAGAGAGACACAATTGTTTGCAGTCGGGCTAGTGAAGGTGCAGAAGAAAACAGACATAACCAAAATGGCACCCAAAGATTGGAAGGCAAACCATTTCCTTTAAAGATTCATTTTAGCATTTTTATGCTTTATTCATGAGAGATAGACAGGAAGGTATGGGAGAGAGAGGGGAGGACATGCATCAAAGGACCATGGGCAGGAATCAAACCCGGGTCGCTGGCATAAGGACTAAGCCTTACTGGTTTAAGGACTGAGCCTTACTGGTTTAAGGACTGAGCCTTACTGGTTTAAGGACTGAGCTTTACTGCTTTAAGGACTGGGCCTTACTGGTTTAAGGACTGAGCCTGACTGGGCCTTACTGGTTTAAGGACTGGGCCTTACTGGTTTAAGGACTGAGCCTTACTGGTTTAAGGACTGAGCCTTACTGGTTTAAGCACTGAGCCTTACTGGTTTAAGGAAAAAGTTGTAAAGTCAGACAATGGGCGTGAGAAAATTGTTATTAATATTTTTTGATGCATGGATCAAGAGAGGATGAGGGCCCAAAGAGACTGTTTCTGTAAAGGGGCCCGACCTTTGTGCTACAGCCGTTTTCATCATGTTTAGAGAGAGCAGCACAGGATGATTCCAGCCCGACACGACAGATTAATAAAACAGTACAACAATTGCAATAGTCACATGTCCATATGCCTACAATAAACCTTTAGCCTATCGTGTGCAACCCAAAGAAAAACAGAAACGACACATGATTATTTGAGAGCTTTTATTCTCTACAGGTGTTTCATATGCTGCGTTCGATTCGTATGCCTGCCATTTCCTGTCTCGCGCTTTTTGCTCACAGCCAATCACGTTCTTGTGTTCATTAGTTCTTAATTGACTTCACCGGTGTCCCCCCGCATCTCCATATAAAGCGCCCACCCGGTGTCAAATATTGTTTACTTTTGCGTCTGGTTGCGGAAGTTGACTGAACAATCCGGACAACGTGGCCACCAACGTGGAGCTTCACCGAGGAACCCCGCAGTGAGTCACCCCGCAGTGAGTCACCCCGCAGTGAGTCACCCAGCGTTTATTATTGAATGTGCTGGTTGAAGTGATTTCGATGTGTTTGGCTTGTTTGTGCACCGCACACATCACACTCTCCCCATCTCCTCACAATCTGTATCTGTTCTTTCTCACTTCGACATGCATTTTACCGCTTGAAGTCCATTAGGTTTTGCTGAAGTTTTAGTGCAGAGTTGTAGCTTGTGTGTTGAGTGCAGTGGATACACGGCTTTGACCAAAGCCTGGGGTCGACTAACCGACTGACGTGACTGACGCTGCGGGCCGCTGTAGCACCGACAAGCTCACTGAACGCTGGGAAGTGTGAGCTCTGGAAACTGGAAGCAAAGTGGAGGAACTGCAGCAACTGGTGAGAGTACGTCGTTTGGGAAAACTGGCATCGTTGAAGCAAACGTGTCGTAAATGAAAGAGGAAGTAGACAATTGGCGTGTACTACTACCTATTTGCTTGTCTCAAACGCCACTGGACCACGGAACACCCACTCCGTTAAGACATCCTGAGCAATGCTGCATATGACAATTGAACGGCACAGCACCTTGTGCAGATGCGTTACTCTTTACAGCCCTCAGGAGGCCACGTGGCGCACATCCAGGATGGAAACCTCGCAAACCGAAATGAGGTCGAGTATGAAGTTAAGGACGTCTCCAAAGACAACCACAAAGAGGGACGTGTTCTGTTTTTGCTCCATCCACAAAGAGGGCCCTGTTCAGTTTTTGCTCCATCCATAACCCCACTGGACCCTCTGTGGAAATGTGTCAGCCTGACTGGGCATGTTGAAGTTGGTTTTTGACTTGGTAGAAGGTTGCCATGCTGGAATTAGCAGAACTTTGTCCTGGATTAGCTGCTGTCTGATTTACACTTGCACACACAGTACTCCACACTCTCCCTATTCTGTTCCGGTCTTTACTTTACTCAAGTTTATTACTTTAAATAGATTTGGAGCTGCTGCTGACGGCTGCTTGATGTTTAATTCCTTGCAACGTTTTTATTCTGTGCGTTGTAGTTTTATTCTGTGCAACGGGGTATCATGTATGATTTGCCTTTGGCAGTGTCCGTTTGTCAAGTCTAAACTGACTGTTGAGGGTACAGTAAATGCAGCTGTGTTGAAAGCTTTGCACCCATTGTTTAGAAGCTGGGTTTCTGTGTTGTGAACTTTGCGTATGTATTTAAATTGACAATGTTGACTGACAGGATTAAGTTTGGTAACCCTAAACCCCTTCACTGGCAACTGATGTAAATAAATCTTCTATGCCTTAATAGACCACACGATATTCAAGCTAACATTAGGACTACATATGTAGTGTTAACACCAGTTCTGACTAGTTTCTGCTTCTACATATTGGGCAGACAACACCATATCAGGTTTTATTGGTGGGAGACAAGTCAGATGCCATAGGCGTGGCTTCTTTACCATTCTGCCCATACAGACTGAAGATTGACCTGGGTAAATACCACCCTTCAGGCGTGGCTTCTTTACCATTCCGCCCATAACAATATAGACAGACTTCTACCTGGATTCGGGAGATGCTTCATGAACCACCTCCAGAGTGCAGGTCCGTTCACCATGCATCTCTGAATAAACCACGTGTTGAACATTTACCACTCAGTCATGCCTAGCCCCGAAACCACGATACCACAGGATTAAAGCTACGGTTCATTACAACTCGGCTGTTGGGTACGAAACATTTAAATCGTTGACCAACTTTACATAAAATATTAGGCAATTTGCGTATTTCCCCAAGAGGCCATTGGAAGATGTCAACGGAACATCAGCAATGAAGGCAAGTTGATCAATCTCTATGGGACTTTGCTGAAGTGCTTAACTGTTGCTCTAAAATGTGTTGGTTCAGTCTTACTGCACCAGACCTATCTTGCTAGACGTGGCTCATGCTTCATATTTTATTTCCAAGGAATTAAAGAATTCCAAATGATTGACCATTAGTTTTGTGTTCAGGGCTAGTTTTAATAGCAGGGTTCTACAGCGCTGTCGCATCCAGGACGAGCTGCAGGTGGAGGAAAGGCCAGGAGTGCTACAGTGCAACAGATGCAGAAGGGTGAGACATCTTTTTATTTCTTGGCTTGGTAAACTTTTTCAGAAAACCTTTGACACTAGCAGCAGCAACTCCTCATACAAATAAACCCGTTCAGAGGTGTTTGTTCTGATTGGCTTGTAAGATAAGCATTCTCAGCCACTAGGACTAGTGTCAGGATGTGTATTGTGTGTGTCGCTGGCTTTTTGGGTTTGGGAGAGTACTAACTATTGTAATTAAATCTTCATTCAAAACTGCGCAGTATAGAAGGTACATGTAAAGGAAATGATTGCCCTCTAAGTGAGCTATAGCATTACTGCAGTAACATATTTACATCCGGAACAGGGGGAAAAAATGTCAAGTGTGCAAATGGAACAAATGTGTTAAGTTTCAGAAGGACGGAGGCAGGTTGCCTGGAGGCCCCTGCGGTGGCCTGGAGGCCCTTGCGGTGGCCTGGAGGCCCCTGGGGTGGCCTGGAGGCCCCTGGGGTGGCCTGGAGGCCCCTGCGGTGGCCTGGAGGCCCCTGCGGTGGCCTGGAGGCCCCTGCGGTGGCCTGGAGGCCCCTGGGGTGGCCTGGAGGCCCCTGCGGTGGCCTGGAGGCCCCTGCGGTGGCTTGGAGGCCCCTGCGGTGGCCTGGAGGCCCCTGCGGTGGCCTGGAGGCCCCTGCGGTGGCTTGGAGGCCCCTGCGGTGGCTTGGAGGCCCCTGCGGTGGCCTGGAGGCCCCTGCGGTGGCCTGGAGGCCTGGAGGCCCCTGGTTGTGTTAAGACCAACCTTCTCCTCATCCAGGAAAGGTAAACTCTTGTTCAGATCAATAGTTCAATAGAGTCAATCTGCTCCTCTGAAGAAATCTAGGACCACAGCCAGGAACTGGTGGTATAGCCATTTGGGAAGAATACTGTTTTATTAACTAGATAATGGTTAACCTAAGTAATTGGGTTTTATGTCTTAGAACTTAGTAGTGAGCACACTAGAGTAGCTGGGTTTATCAACAAATGGTTAGTGTTTGGTCCACCAGAATTGAAGGAGTCACTGGTCAGGTGAACCTTCTCTATCCAGAGAAGGTTCATAAATGTACAGCTGGTCTGTTTAATGTTCTGAAACAGATCAGCTGTTAAATTGTCACTGATGGGATGTTGTAGTTGCTATGGTGGTCCACTCCCAGTAGAGATGCTGTATCACCAGCGTCATAGTGGTGTAAGCAGTCAAACCTCCACCTGCTTCTTAAAGACCTGATTAAAAAAAAAAACACCAAGCAGCTTGATGACCAAATGGTTCTTTAAAGTCTGGACGGCGGCCCGGAGCAGAGGATGGACCAAAGGCCTGCAGTACAGCGGCCTAAAGACCCCATGTGGACCCGGTAAGATAGATTTAGAACCTTGATGCCATTTGATTTGCATTTATTCCACAGGCTTGGTTTTGGTTAGCAGGTATGTTACTTTGACACTAGGGACTCATCTGAAACCTTACTTGCTAGAGCATTTGATCTGACTTCAGCCAATCCGTGGCATGTACTTGAGCACGAGCCAATGACTGTGAAGGCGCTAAAATGCCGGCTAACACGATCTTGTGACGCAATCTTATGCTATTGCTGTTCTCGAGCTACGTTGCTCCTTCCACCGGTCAAAATCACTCGTTTGAGGCAACCGATTGCTGGATATAATGCTGATTTTAATCATTCCTTTAGGCTTATGCCTAGCCTACTAACACAAAGTTATGAATAGCAAGCTTATAAAGTTCATAAATCATCGCCAAGCTATTAAACATCCCTAGTAGGCTTATACGTTATTGGTTGATGAATAAAACAATGGGGGATAATTTAATTTGCAGTTGAGTGCTTCCACCGTGTCTGATGAGGGCATATCTAATGGCACATTGGAATCATTACAACATGCACCTTTGACAGTCGGATCATAAACCTTAATGTTTTGGATTGGTTATAAAATATGAATATCGCCCAACCCTATGTTGGACAATGCTTGCTTTCTATCATTTCTATATTTACCCTTGATATGTACATGTGTGTATATATACAGTATATATATTTTTTAAAAAATTACCCTTCCTGTGACTCCTTCCTCTTGATCAATAAAGTTTCTTTATTTTCCTTCAGCTGTCGATGCAGGAACAGATGTGCAGCAGATGTGTGGTCATGGTGCAGAGACTCAGGTGAGAGCGCTGGTAAATATTTACTAGAGTAGACCAAACAGCAATTATATAATCCCTCCTGATAAAAGGTCTGAAGACCAGTGTTTTCTGGGAACATCTCAACTGACTTGTGTGCTTTTGAAAGTGTTTATTTAGATGAGTTACTCAAATGCAACTAGAGGCACCTATTAAAATATATATATATTGAATTTTTAGAAACCTGGCACTTTTTTGTTATTGCTTGTTCTGTCTGACCTGTAAGTCTATATAAAACCAAATAGCTAAATGTAATTGTGTTCGACACCACTGCATTTATGGGTATTTGAATGCCCTTCATGTTTGGTTATCAAAATGTCTTGTAAATCCGCAATGTGAAACCGACTTTACTTTTCACATCAATTCACTTCACAGTACGATGACTGAAGAGAGTTGATGTACACCAGTGTCCTATTCCCCATCCACCCTGAGGATCCCTGGCTACACCTGCACACCAATCTACACACCATAGTGATATCGCTGTACTGTTTCAACTTTTAAACCAACTACATGATGCCACACCACGTTTTGGGGAAGTATGTTTAGATCAATCTCTTGATTTGTTCATTTTATTTCTGTACACCATACCTGTGATCCCAGCTATTGTTTCTAACACCCGTAGCTGGGAACCTTCTTTTTAAGGGAGTGACTAAAGGGACATGGCTGGAAGCAAATCTGAGCCTTTATCTTGACCTTCTGTCTAATCCTAATGCCACAAATAAAATGAGGCCTAAAGTAATGACTCTCTAACCTAAACATTTCAAATGCCTAAAATAGTTTACTTAAACTTAACCGAATGCCTTAAATCGCATGCCTAAACTTAATCTAATACCTAAAGCTTCTCTAAAATGCCTAAACTCTCTTACCTTAACCAATACCTAAACTTGTCTAAAATGCCTAAACTCGCTTACCTTAACCTAATACCTAAACTTCTCTCAAATGCCTAAACTCGCTTGCCTAATACCTAAACAATCTTTAATAAAATAACTGATGCCTAAACCTAACCCTAACTATCTAAGCACCCCTAAAATGTCCTATTTCAAACGTTAACCTTCCTTGATCTTAAAGTCAAACTAGACTGTTTAAACTCGGACCAGACTTGTCGCTTCACTTTATTTTTAAAGGTTTCTTTTCCCCATTGGTATTCAGTTTTAATCCTCAAGGGCTTGAAGTGTTTTGGATGATATTTGAACACTTGTTGCTTCATAAATAAACTTGCTTTATCTTTACCCATTGTTTTCATGTTATCTTTGCTTCTGTGGAATTGAGACAGTGGTGCCGTTTCAGCATCCTTACATGCGATGGCTAGGATCTGACGACTTTGTAGCCAATAACATGAAGCTGAATGTTTGCCTGTGACCCTCTCTGCTTGCCTCAACATTTGTCTCTTTAGCACAAAGTTTGAGAGCTAAATGTTGTTCACACTGAAAAGGCAAAGAGTAGATAATGAATCAACAAGGAGTGGCCTGAAACTGTTAAGTTATGGAATAATATTATCTGAGAAGGCACTGCATCACTGTATGGAACATATCCAGTGGGTTCAGATGTCCAATCAGTGCAGAGCCTCTGAATTAGCAGGAGGGAGCTGTAATGGTCCTGTTGACAACACCACAATGTTGCATGGATTCTTGATTTATAAAAAATATAGTAAACCCTAAACCGTCCGAATACTGACTGACATCACGTTACAAAGTTGGTTTTGATTTTACTTGAAGACAAAAAGGTGTGTGTACCTTTTCTGAATACCTGCCTGTAAAGGGTGTAAGAATCCAGCCCAACATGAATCATTGAAGAGAAATGAAGGAAAAAAATAACCCTATTTTAGAAACGTAATCCATTATAAAGGATTACATATATGTGCACACGCACACAAATGTGTTGCTCAGTGCCCAGTCTTGCCTGGGGTCAGGAAACTGCATCTTAACATTGACTCAGCGTGAGGGGCTGATCTTTGTGCTGGACGAATGCAACGTCTGTGTGTGCGGCTCTGTCTTCCCCCTCAGATAACCTGGTAGTTCCACTTTCTTTTTGCTTACATCTCTCTAGCCGACATGGGCCTACGTCTGCATCAACACTGTCATCGCAAGCGATTTGCAATCAGCCGCTTCCTCAGACAGCGTGTTGTCTAGCGGAGACAGCCACTCGGAAACAGAATGGGTGCAGGCGTGATTAGGTGTGTTGTGATTGGCTGCCGCTCCCCAGAGATTCCTCCCGTACGGAACAAGCGCAGCTTCTGAACCCCATCTCCATCTCAACACCTTCAGCCTGTGTCGCCAATGACTTTGGGCTGCTGTTGAAAAGTCTCATCAGGTCTACAACATAGTATTGCTATGTCACACATATTCATAACATTTTAGCCAATGGCAGATGAGCGCCATTGGTGAATTGATTAGTTACGATCGAGTGAGCAAGAGCAAATGGAAGTGTGGAAGTTGATTTGAATTACACAAGTTTGCTTGATAACTGCTTTATATACGAGCAGCACGGATTCTGTGTATCCAGGGTTACCTCTAATCTAGCACTGTTGCAGCCTGGATGCTTCCCCATAGAGCTCTCCTTCCTGGGTGGCGTGAGGGGTTGGAGGAACTCAATCTTCTCCACCATGCGGGGGAAACTGGACAGGATAACGCTTTCTGCTCACAGCCGGGGGGTGGGTGGGGGTGGGGGGGGGCACACACGTTTAGAGTGGAGGTGGACAAAGATTGACTAATAAAATATGCAGTGTGTGAAGACAGTGTTGTCAGACGGTTGGGTGGGAGGATGAATTATTATGGGGAGGAATGGATCTAATAACCTAGACTCCATGGGGTTAGGGTGGGGGATGGAGGTGAGAAATAGCTGGAGGTTTTCGAGCAAAGTACCCGAACCCATGAACCTGTCTAGGGGGAGAACGCCTCTGAGCTGGAGGCGTGGTGCACCTGCTGGGGGAGGGCAGGACGGACGGGGAGAAGAGGGAGTAACAGATCTGAACCGAGCCCGACAGCTTGGAGGGAAACCATGCTGCACTCTGCGTGTGGGAAGACTCTGGGGGCAATTACTCCTCACGGGTTTTACCGACGGAGACAAAGGAAGGAGCCTTCACTTTCTAAATCCTGAAATAATAAAGATAATTAATCACATTAGGTGTCTAGTAAACGTGTGGTTGTGTACGTATGAATATACGTGCCTGCTGTTAACATGTGCAGTATGTGATTCTCCAGCTGCCTGCTGCACCCACAACTGCCACAAGATGGTGATAGTACACAGCAAATAAACCGAGGACTTCAAGATTTCCGCTGTATGCTATTTGAGGAACAACCTCACGAATACAACCTACCTAAAAGTTGAGTGTTATCCTTTGTTAGAAACCTCAGTGTATTGGAAAGTACAAAGTACAAATATTTTCAAAACGAGGTGATGTAAATGTAATGCAATGGTGTAACAGTCGAAGATGTCCTTCCTATATTGTCTCTATCCCTGGAAGGGTGTGACAGTCTGAAATGAGGCTTTACGTTCTGACTGCTGGTCATCAGTTGGTCTATCATGGCAGCTGAAAGGCCTCCTCTTAATATACCAAACCACTCAGCCATCATTAGTAGAAAGCCAAACGTCTAAATCCTTAAGTATGTGTATATTTGTGTGTATGTGGATCTATATTTGTGTGTGTGGAGAGGACTCTGTCTGCTCTGAGGACATGCAGATGCTGACAGCGTCTATGGTGGTTAAGGATTATGGGTAATGACAAAGATTTGATTGCTCTGGTCTGTTAATGTTTTTCCAAGACCAAGTGTCTAACGATAGTGGATGCAATTTAACTCTGCAGAGCCTTCCAAGAGAATGTTATATGATGTTATATTCTGCTGTTTGAGATTTGGTTAACCACTCAACACACATCCACCTCAGTAAAGAAACATCTGTAAATTATTTGAGGTTCAAATAGATTTATTTATTTCTTTGAAATAGCACTATTTATCTTCATTCAGATTTTCCATCTCTCTCCATTCTTCCGGTTTGAGCTAGTCAAGTCCATACGCATACCAGAGGCAAGAGTCCATGTGATGTCACATTTTATTGAATATCATCAAACCCAATTTGATCTTAGACATGATCAATAATGTACCATACAATTATTTACAATGTGCCGTGAACACAATTCTGTGAAGTACCATTCGTTAGCGATGTCTGCTTGGCCTCCATAACCTCGCCTCAGTCTGTATGAGCATCATGCAGCCTCCATAACCTCGCCTCAGTCTGTATGAGCATCATGCAGCCTCCATAACCTCGCCTCAGTCTGTATGAGCATCATGCAGCCTCCATAACCTCGCCTCAGTCTGTATGAGCAACACGAGGCCTCGTTGTGACCTCGCCTCAGTCTGTATGAGCATCATGCAGCCTCCATAACCTCGCCTCAGTCTGTATGAGCAACACGAGGCCTCGTTGTGACCTCGCCTCAGTCTGTATGAGCAACACGAGGCCTCGTTGTGACCTCGCCTCAGTCTGTATGAGCAACACGAGGCCTCGTTGTGACCTCGCCTCAGTCTGTATGAGCACATTGTAATCAAGGAAGACCACGTAGAATTCATGGATGATGTGAATGCTTAGTAAGAAACGAGGTGGAAGTATACTCTACGGTTGAATTGAACAACTCAAATACTTCTATCACCGATGCAAATTTCAGTGTGTCTCTGGTTTTTCCACAACAGCTTCCTTTGTTCTACTGATGAAAGCTGGGCAGTCTCTTTAAATCTTTTCTCTAAAAAAGACTGAATTATTGAATGTCGTTGCAGGAACAATCAGTGTACTGGCGAGCATGCCTTTTCAATTTGTAGCATCACAAATTGCGTTAAGTGCACACCAGAGCACAGCATTATTTAATGGACATAATAAAAGTTTGGCTCTCTGGTGTCAAATTCTGCACATATAATCATCTGCATGGTCTAAGTGACGCCCAAGAGGAGACTCCTTAAAGAAAACACGTGTGGAATGCAGGGGGTCTTCAGGCTCTGATCAAGCAGACGTAAGACATGGACACGAGAACATGCACTCTGACCTCCTCCTCCTCCAGACTGTATTTGTCTCTTCCAGCATTGATTAATGTAATGCTTGAGTACCTGCAGTTAACTTTAGAGACAATTTAGGTTGCAGACTAACACCAGTCCTTATAAGGTCTGGTGCCTACATGCTGTCTGCAGTCTTCGTCCTGTCTCAGTATTCCTCAAAGGAAAACACATCCCCAAAGAAGATACAACCCAAGAGTCCTCAGCCTCCACCCTATCTCCACCCTATCTCCATCCACCAGTGCCTCCTGAGACACCAAACAAGGCTTTGAAAAACGGACCGTTTGCTAAGCAATGATACAAACAACAGGTATATTTAGTTTCAAAATTGTTTTGCTGATTTCATCTCATCTCAAGTTTGGTGGTCCCTTATCAGAGAGTGAGAGTGTGTGTGATTGTGAGTGATAGAGCACAGGCGAAGTCATATCTGCTAGCATGTGTGAATGTTGCTTTCAAGAGCGACCATTTGCATCCAAGTGCACATAGCTTTAGTTTAAATTCAAAGGCAGGGACCCTTGAAAAAATGAACCCTCTGAACGAGTCAACAAACATGTTACAAACATGTTCATCATCAGAGGCCATCGCGCAAGAGTGGGAGAAACGGGCGGGGATATTTATGAACAGAATGGGATATTTATGAACAGAATGGGATATTTATGAACAGAATGGGATAGCGTTCTGACTCAACTGATGCTGCATCGGCTGATGCTTTGCTGTGTGTACCTTGTGTACTGTGTGTGTACTGTGTGTACCTTATGTACTGTGTACCTTATGTACCTTGTGTACTGTGTGTGTACTGTGTGTACCTTATGTACTGTGTACCTTATGTACTGTGTGTACCTTATGTGCTGTGTGTGTACGTTGTGGATTGTGTGTACCTTGTGTACTGTGCATGTATGTTAACTGTGTGTGTACCTTGTGGATTGTGTGTTTGTACCTTGTGTACTGTGTGTGTCTGTGTTAACTGTGTGTGTGTACCTTGTGGATTGTGTGTTTGTACCTTGTGTACTGTGTGTGTACTGTGCATGTGTGTGTGTCTGTGTTAACTGTGTGTGTGTACCTTGTGGATTGTGTGTTTGTACCTTGTGTACTGTGTGTGTACTGTGCGTGTGTGTCTGTGTTGACTGTGTGTGTACTGTGTGAATATTACCAACCCGCTACCTCTACTAGGCTTCAAAGACAAGCCCTTTAAATTGTCTGTTATTAATAAATCCCCGCCACGCTGTTCAACCAATCACAGCCGTCGGTTGACAAATGGAGAACTGTGAATAACAGCTGATTGGCCGGGGGAAGAAACCAGATTTAGGTTGAGGTCGAGGTTATGAACTTAGCTTCACGCTGTAATATTACTCACTTTAAAGGGCTTGTGTGAAATGTTATTTGGCCGACCCCTAGCATTGCATCTTCTGCCAATTAAAACTAAAACATAACAAGAATAAATAACATGACTTTATTTGATTTGTTTTGGTCGTTCCGATTCTCAAATAGTGTCATCATAAATCAGTGGCTTGGAACGCACTTCAAATATGTATAAGTGACAGTAGACCCCACATTATCGCTCTTCATTATCTATCCTGAGAAGAGTCCTCCATAGCAACAGATTTGCCCATTGCACATGCTGCTGCAATGCTGAAGAACACGGGGGAAGGCTGGAAGGCGTGTGTGTGTTTATACAAACCACTGCATAAAGGCCAGGGGATTTCTATCATCAGAGGGGAGGCTGGCAGCAATGGACCTTCAGTAACATACTGTTGACTTTCTATATTGTTCATTCAGACAGTGATACAGCATTGACACCAAACAATAAAGGACTACATATAAATATATATAAAATATACTTTATATTTATTTATCTAACTTTCTCTTGCCGCAAGAGACGGCTGTTAATCCTAGCAATCTAAGAGCTGCAAGAGGCTGTAAAATGGATTTATACTAGTTCTGTGTGTGTGTGTGTGTGTGTGTGTGTGTGTGTGTGTGTGTGTGTGTGTGTGTGTGTCTCTCTCTGTGTGCATGTGTCTGGCTGTGTGTGTCTGTGTGCGTGTGCTTGTCTGTGTTTCTGAACTTGTATGTGAAATGCTTATGACCTCCGCCTGTGTAGGAGGATGTAAATGTGCTTCAGAGCCCATTTGATCCTAGTAACCTTCCCGTGTTTGTTGTCCAACTTGTTGCAGCACTTAAAAATAAAGATCTCTCGTAACGCCTAGTAGGCTGCCCTGCTCATTATCAGATCTTATCTGGGAGAAAGTGTTAGCACCCCGGGCAAAGGACATGCTACCAGACCCCCGCATCCCACAGAGAAATGGTAAAAGCTCACTGTGAAACAATGTAAACAGTCATTACCGCCAGTGATGATGGAGTGATACATCTTTTTCTCATGGATTTACGGAGAAGTGGAAGTCTGGCTTATTGAAAGTCACCAGTGCCACTATGCTACTACACATGAGCGGCTGTATGCTAGCCAATGTGTCTTTTCTAAACTCAACACTAACGAGCATTGATATGATGGCATCTTTGGCTTTTTCATGTGCTTACATTTGTGTCTGTATCTTGGAATGCTTTGTTCTACACATCTCACTAATTACTCACAAACTGTGATCAACTATGAACATCAATTTGTTTAGCCTTTGATAGTTTTATTCTTTATATTGTGGTAGCTTTGCTTATTGATGAGATCTTCAAAGGCTTTTCAACCACAGTACTTTGTATCGTGTTATTTTGACCCTGTGATGTCACATCCAGCCCCAGAAGACCCTACCCTCTCCTCGTAAACTTTGACCTCTCTGCCATGCCTTAACCCAGGGAGAGGGAGGGAGGGAGAGAGGCAGGGAGAGGGGGAGAGAGGGAGGCAGGGAGAGGGGGAGAGAGGGAGGCAGGGAGAGGGGGAGAGAGGGAGGCAGGGAGAGGGAGAGAGGGAGATGCAGGGAGAGGGAGAGAGAGGGGGAGGGAGAGAGAGGGAGGCAGGGAGAGAGAGAGAGAGAGGGAGATAGAGGGGGAGGGAGAGAGAGGCAGGGAGAGAGAGGGAGAGAGAGAGAGCTATTCACACCAATCAGGGCGGAAAATCGAAAGACAACAGCCCACCTTCCCCCCCGGTCCTCTACAGAAACATACATACGTGTGTCCACACACTCCCCCCCCCCACCCACAAGAGATGGCGTGCGCGTGCTGGTGAGAAGCAGCGCTTCAGAGTCGGTGATCAGAGGGAGGCCCTGATGTAACAGATCACTGGGAGGAGCCTGAAGCCATTCTGAGAAGGGCCCCCCAACTGGCTCCTCTACCAGGGGGAGGGGGGGAGAGGGAGGAAGGAAAAGGGGGGGGGAAGAGTGAGGGAGGAAAAGGGCGGAGAGTGAGGGAGAGTCAGTGAGGGAGGAAAAGGGGGGAGAGTGAGGGAGGAAAAGGGGGGAGAGTGAGGGAGAGTCAGTGAGGGAGGGCTGGGCCTGCCAAAGGGTGAGCTCAGCTGAGTGGTTGCAGTTGTTGTTGCTGGTTGTTTGATGTCTGTCATGGAGTGTGAGGGAGGGGCTCATTAGAGAGAGGGGTGTACGGGCTGGGGGGAGGAGGGTGGGGAGCTGAAGGCTCTCTCTGTGTTGTTGTGACTGATAATGAGCCTCAGCGGTCGGTTGTCATCTTCCCTCATATGAGCTGGAAGGCGGCGTCTGGACGGACGGGAGGCAGAGAGGACGTTTAATCAGAGGTCTGGGGACAAGTTGGACACAGTAAACCAGGTGGAGGTGGAGCCAGTGGGGGCCATCCTTACTTAAAGGCTCAGTGGGGGGGGTCAACTAGGGGGCGGGGTCTTGCTCCATCTCTGGTGCGCTGCCCTTTGATGAGGTCAGCCCACGGATGCTCACACACCCTGGGGAGGATCATAATGACCTATCGCTTACCCCCCCCCTGCCGATACTTCCAGGAGGGGTTTAGTACTGAGGATCATGTGACTCTCATTCAGCTGTGGACCACGCTAGCTCCCTGCGGCTCTGCCCTTCACTGGGTTGTGTTGGGGAGGACTGTGTATCGCTTCCCCAGTTAATCTCTTTGGCCCAAAGCCAGTGGGAGAAGGAGGTCGCCCCCCACCCTAAACACACTCAGCACCCATACCCGTTGGCTGTTGTCATGAGCAGCGTAGTATCATGTGTCATGAGTTACACTGCACATGACACACTTTACGATGATGTCCAGATTTGAATGCAGTAGGTCAGGATCTGTCCTCAGCTTCTCGTTACTGTATCCTTACTACATGGCTGAGGGTTGATGATCCCTCAGGGGTGTGGTTTGCTGGAGACACACTACAGGATAATTAGCCCTTATTTTAGCCCCGGTTCCCCCCTCCGGCTCTGGGGTGTGGGGTTTGTTAAGATGATTTTACCTCCCAAACCTGACACGGGCCGCACTGATTAATCACAACTATTAAACAGAGGGATAACAGGGGTCTCCACCTCACCTGGTGTTACCTGTGCTGCTTGTCACAAAGCGGTCTCCAGGCTGTGTTCTCCAGGCTGTGTTCTCCAGGCTGTGTTCTCCAGGCTGTGTTCTCCAGGCTGTGTTCTCCAGGCTGTGTTCTCCAGGCTGTGTTCTCCAGGCTGTGTTCTCCAGGCTGCTGCAGCTTCTCAGTGTGAACAGTGAGTCGCTGCCAGAACCAGAGCCTTACCTCATGCCTTAACTCAGCGGTGGCTCAAATGAACAGGAAAATACAGAAGTACAACTTCTGCTGTTCCCTTTGGAGTGCAAGCGTCAGGCTCCAGCCCCCTGCGTTGCCCTCAGATGACCTTGGGGAAGCTGAGACTGAAGCCGTGACCCCCCCCACGCAGCTCTGTGGCGTCTCTCTGACAGAGAGGTCCCTGCGGTCGGACGTCTCTCTCTGCGCTCCTTTCTACTTTGTGGTCCAGCTTTATAAACAAGCCGTACATATTTAGACGCACTTCAAAGAGCCTGTGTGTGTGTGTGTGTGTGTGTGTGTGTGTGTGTGCGCGTGAAAGGGAGTATGAGTATGTGTGGGGGGGCAGTGTGTGTGTGTGTGTGGGGTGGGGGGGGGCAGTGTGTGTGTGTGGGGGTGGGGTGGGGTGGGGGGCAGTGTGTGTTTGTGTGTGGGGGGCAGTGTGTGTGTGTGTGTGTGTGTGTGTGTGTGTGGGTGGGGTGGGGTGGGGGGCAGTGTGTGGGTGGGGTGGGGTGGGGTGGGGGGCAGTGTGTGTTTGTGTGTGGGGGGCAGTGTGTGTGTGTGTGTGTGTGTGTGTGTGTGTGGGTGGGGTGGGGTGGGGGGCAGTGTGTGGGTGGGGTGGGGTGGGGTGGGGGGCAGTGTGTGTTTGTGTGTGGGGGGCAGTGTGTGTGTGTGTGTGTGTGGGTGGGGTGGGGGGCAGTGTGTGTGGGTGGGTGGGGTGGGGTGGGGTGGGGGGCAGTGTGTGTGTGTGGGGTGGGGTGGGGGTTAGTGTGTGTTTGTGTGTGGGGGGCACTGTGTGTGTGTCGGGGGCAGTGTGTGGACGTATTCTAAATACTAAATTCTCCATCGCGCTGCCCGTGTCCTGGTGCTCCCGGTTCAGCCCAGTGGGTATTTATATACGGCATGTTTACGCCTCAGACCTGTAATTTTCAGATCCATCTTCCTCTCTGTCTGTCCATGCCTTGCTGCCGTCTGTCCAGTTGGCATTTTGTTTTGTATTTCTAGTGCATGAAGAGGGGCAGATCAACAGACAAAGTGACAGTCAGGGACAGACAGACAGACAGACAGGCAGAGAGAGAGACAGACGGACAGACAGACAGTCAGGGACAGTCAGACAGACAGTCAGGGACAGACAGACAGGTGGGCGGAGCGAGCAGACTGTCCGCTCTCCAACCCCGTCTCCTCCAACCAGATTGGGCCGGTCCAGGACAGCAAGAGGATCACCCACGTGATCACCCAGGATCAATCAGTCTGTCTGTGTGAGTGTCTGTGTCTGTGTGTGTGTGTTTGTGTGTGTGTGTGTGTGTGTGTGTGTGTGTGTGTGTGTGTGTGTGTGTGTGTGTGTGTGTGTGTGTGTGTGTGTGTGTGTGTGTGTGTGTGTGTGTGTGTGTGTGTGTGTGTGTGTGTGTGTGTGTGTGTGTCTCTCTCTGGCTCTGCTTGTCTCTTGCTCTCTCTCTTGCTCTCTCTCTTTCTTTCTCTCCATCTCTCTCTCACTCTCTCTCTTTAATCCCTTTTCCTCCTCACTACTCCTAATGCCTTGGTGCACAGATGGGATCGACCAATCAGAGTAGGTTTGTTCCCTGTTGGCTCATACCGCCACTCCATCCATCATCATCACGTCCGTCGTCATCCTCCTCATCGTCATGGTGAAAGGAGCAGATATGAATGGAAAAGTGCTGAGTCTGTTGTTGTTGTTTAGAAATGAGAGCTCTTCCTCAGCATCACCTGACGCTGGCCTTCCTTTGTAGGGCCGGATGCGATAACGTTGATATCGAAGGCCGGCACCAAACAAACAAACCCCATTCTCTCACCTGGGGACCCCCCGGGGTTAGAGAGAGTGAGGTCATGCTGCTCTGCTTACAAGAGAACTGACACGCAGTGTGAGTGAGCACTAACTAATGGTGGACAGACATGCATAGAGGAGTGCAGACAAGAATATACAGACATGCATAGAGGAGTGCAGACAAGAATATACAGACATGCATAGAGGAGTGCAGACAAGAATATACAGACATGCATAGAGGAGTGCAGACAAGAATATACAGACATGCATAGAGGAGTGCAGACAAGAATATACAGACATGCATAGACGAGTGCGCACACAATCTCACACACTGGTGGTTTTGTCAGAGTGGTTAACACATTAGACGTTAGCTTCCTCTAATTTAGATGCATGCACATGTGCGCACACACACACACACACACACACACACACACACACACACACACACACACACACACACACACACACACACACACACACACACACACACACACACACACACACACACACACACACACAGCTTACATTCTCTTAAGATACATACTTGTATCGACATGCACACATATTGGAGCATTCTCATAACTCCCATACACACACAGACACACACCGCTTCGTCTGCATGATAAGTATTATACAGCCGATCCCTCCGGTTTGTTTTTGCAGGCCTACTTTGTGGGGAAGTGACAGCACTGGTTGCCGGTTCTCTACCAAACCGGCCAAACCTCTCCTCGTTCTCCAGCTGGGGCTTGCCCTCATAACTGAACAGCATTAAAGTTTCAACAGATCTGCCTGCAGGATCCCCTCCTCCCCTGTTTGTTAATCACAGCACGGCTCAGCAATGACAGCTGCTTAGCCCTGTCTGTCACCAGCATGGCTGGATGAGCTGTTTCATCCTCTCCCTAATCGTTGTTTCAGACAGGATACCTGATACCAGGATCCCTACCCCTACCCCTAACTTTTCTGACACCACAGGCATTATGTTAAGAAGGCATACAACAATTATGTTGTTGGGGTGCAAATAGTATGTTGAAAGAGGCTTAGAAATGAGTTACAAAGTACAGTGGCACTTTGGGATTTCCTTCTTGTGTTTCTTCCAATCAAGAGACGACACTGCTGACAGGAAATTAATTGATATTCGACATGAAACCATATCACCGAAGATTACAGTGGTAAGAGGACGCAAATGTACCACGATCCCAAATCTGTTAAAATCCTGTCTGTCATGTTGACAATGGCATTAGCTGCTGCCAATAATGACTCCTAACACACATCACACAGAACGCACATCTGTGCTCACAGGAAGTGCTGCTGGGTCCGTGTCAACGATGTCACCGTGGAAATGCTCCTGAATCTGAACCCTGCTGCCGTGTGTGTGTGTGTGTGTGTGTGTGTGTGTGTGTGTGTGTGTGTGTGTGTGTGTGTGTGTGTGTGTGTGTGTGTGTGTGTGTGTGTGTGTGTGTGTGTGTGTGTGTGTGTGTGTGTGTGAGTGTGATTGGTCCATGTGGACATCAACTGAAAATCAGACTAAATTTAGCAATAGGATCATTGTGTTAATAGAAGCTTAGTGTGTGTGTGTATTTGTGTCTGTCTGTGTGTGTGTGTGTGTGTGTGCGCGCGTGTGTGCATGTGACTTTGTTTGTGTGTGTTTGTGTTTCTGTGAGTCTGTGTTTCTGTGTGAGCGCACGTGTGTGTTTGTGTGTCTCTATATGTGTGTGTGTGTTTCTGTGAGTGTGTTTCTGTGCGAGCGCACGTCTGTGTGTACATGTGTTTTTGTGTGTGTCTGTGTGTGTGTCTCTAGTGTGTGTCTCTATGTGTGTGTGTTTGTGTGCAGGAAGAAACCAGTATGCTACCAGACCGTGGCTAATGATGATTCAACTTGTGTGAAAACACTGGCTGGTCATCGCTAGGCCCGCGCCACAGAACCAAATCTCTGCTAAGCTAGCGGCGAGAACCATTAATAACACATTAAGGAGAGGAATACGTCCACACACACTCTTTACACCATTCATCAGCCAATCATTCACACATTGACCATCACCAGTTTTTATTAGACATATTTTAGGTTAGATTAACACTGGTACACTACATAAGGGTTAGATTATTCACTTAGTACACTACATAAGGGTTAGATTAACACTGGTACACTACATAAGGGTTAGATTAACACTGGTACACTACATAAGGGTTGGATTTACACTGGTACACTACATAAGGGTTAGATTAACACTGGTGCACTACATAAGGGTTGGATTAACACTTAGTACACTACATAAGGGTTAGATTAACACTTAGTACACTACATAAGGGTTGGATTAACACTGGTACACTACATAAGGGTTATGTTAACACTTAGTACATTACATAAGGGTTAGATTAACACTGGTACACTACATAAGGGTTATGTTATCACTTAGTACACTACATAAGGGTTAGATTAACACTGGTACACTACATAAGGGTTAGATTAACACTTAGTACACTACATAAGGGTTAGATTAACACTTAGTACACTACATAAGGGTTAGATTAACACTTAGTACACTACATAAGGGTTATGTTAACACTTAGTGCACTACATAAGGGTTATGTTAACACTTAGTGCACTACATAAGGGTTAGATTAACCCCTGGTGCCAAGCTTTGACCAGCTTCTACGAGACTTTCTGCGTGTCTGTGATCATGTTCAACAGTTCAACGATACGGTTGTATAGTTGATAGTTGGTTGGTTGTATAGACGGAGGGAGGCTGTCAGGGAGGCTGAGAGCTCTTCCTCGGGGAGGGAGGTGTTTTCCCGGGAGCAGCAGCCAGGGAACGAGGGACATCAAACAGCCTCTCAGAGTAGTTATCACCTCAGTCTAGCGCGTCATCAAAGGTGCTAGGGGGGAGGAAATGACTCCCTATCACCTCCCTCCTAGCACCTCGCTGACACCTGATGACAACGCCCTCCTTCTGTAATAAGCTGCTTCACTTCAAAGTGAAAGCATAGGGAAGCCCGCTAGAGGCACACACACACACATGCAAACGCAGTCACACACACACACACACACACACACACACACACACACACACACACACACACACACACACACACACACACACACACACACACACACACACACACACACGCAAACGCAGTCACACACACACACACACACACACACACACACACATGCAAACACAGTCACAAACACACATGCAAACGCAGTCACACACATACACACGCTAACGCAGTCACACACACACACACACACACACGCTCAACCATGCAAACACACACACATGCAAACGCAGTCACACACACACACACACACACATGCAAACGCAGTCACACACACATACACACACACATGCAAACGCAGTCACACACACACACACACGCCGGGTGTAGGATGACTCTGAGTCTATTTCTTCCCATATAATTATAAGGTGCAGCTGACTGCTTGTTGTCAGACGATCTTTAAGGAAATACTGACTATAAACCAAAACAAGACTTGAACAAGATGTTGGAATTGATGTTTTTCCCAGAGATAGAGATGTCGCCACCGACACCCAGTTGGTAACATTCATAATACTGCAAACGCAAGGGCTTGTATCGACGGGCCATAGGCTCACCATTATGTGTCCTCATTCGGCGATAGATAGGGATTTAACACACATCTACTGACATGAACATCCTGGAGATCACCACTTTAAGGTAAGGAATCCACTGAGGGAGCATGCTCCTCTTAACAGTGTCTCTCTGGGATTACGGAATCCTGGCCCGACCATCTGGAGATAAACTAAGTCCTTGATGTTGGTTGGGGTTGCAGGAGTTTCCAGGAGCCCTGTCTGGAGAAGTGATACCACAGAGATGGAGGTATCTGTGACATCTACTACTGCTGGACACCCACCCGCCCCCCCACCCCCGCCCCCTATGAGGACGTGTTTATTTCCACCGGGAACGCAACCATGAAAACAACCCTGAGCAGGATTGCTTTCCAAACAAGTTTGGGACTGGGTTTCTGGAAGCAGCTTCTCTTCCCTCTGGTCTGTTTGCATGTGTCGTGAGAGGACATGTGATCCTCTGGTGCACCAGAGGACCAGCCGTGAGGGACAAAGCAACACATGGAAGCTGCCGCCACTCAGCCACAAAGAATGCAGATCTAAATAGCGCGGTCAGAAAAGGAGGAGCAGAGACAAACCAGTAGTGGAGGAGAGGTGGGTGAGGAGATGCCCTTTTGCTTTGCCCAATGGTTGGGCTGTCCCAGAAACACGGTATAAGAGTTATAAAAGATATAGTTATAGATATTTTAATAGTTCCTATCTCTAATTGAAGACTCACTCACCCCCTCCAGTGTGTGACATCATTCTGATGATGTGTAGGGAAATGCACGAGTGATGCTGATGAACTGGCCCCAAGCCAGCTCAGCACACAAAATAACCCCCTCACACTCGCAGAGGCGTGTCCCATCAAGGATCCCTACACTCCATATACATAAAGGTCAATGTTTAATTGTATTACAAAATGTTGTAATATTCTTCTCAGGTGTCTAAGTGTAATTAAACTAAGACATCATGTGTGATGACAACCTTTTACCTCCATGGACCCCCAGGGTGAGGTGATCAGCGTGACATTAGCGATCAGGACAGGGAGCCGTGGTCACACTGCTTCCTTTCCTCCAGGGTAAATAACCCAACCGTACTGTATATGTGGGGCCGCCACTGAGCCGTATTTCCTCGTGAGAAAGCAAACAGGCGTCCCGCTCCTGCCCCCCCTGTAACCCAACAGGAGCGACGAGAGCCAAGGAGACAACTTGTTGATCCTCCGAAGGGCTTTTAGACAGTGGCCTCAGAGTTCTGTAAATAAGCAGGAAAGTCCTTCAACACGGTGGCACAGTTAAACACACGGTGGTGCAGGGGCAGTTCCCTTTCAGAAACATCTCCAACCGCCGTCGCGAGAGAGAGAGAGAGAGAGAGAGAGAGAGAGAGAGAGAGAGAGAGAGAGAGAGAGAGAGAGAGAGAGAGAGAGAGAGGAGAGAGGAGAGAGGAGAGGGAGAGGGAGAGGGAGAGGGAGAGGGAGAGGGAGAGAGAGAGAGAGAGAGAGAGAGAGAGAGAGAGAGAGAGAGAGAGAGAGAGAGAGAGAGAGAGAGAGAGAGAGAGAGAGAGGGAGAGATCTCGACCGCATCAATGCCAAACAATGGAACAATTCTCTGTCAACACTTGTGGTTCCATCTGAGGAACAGAACATTCTGGTAGTCAAACCAGTGGACCGCATGCTGAATTACACACAGGTAGGTCTACTGATGCCCTTGGTTGCTTTTTTATCACAAACTACAATATGGTCCATTTATTTATATTATATCTTATATCACAGATAACCAGGTCAGGTCTACATATATTAAACCGGTTCAGCTAATTGTAGGAATCAAGCGAAATTTGGAGTTACAAACCATGTAATTTGGTGTCCTATTGTGGACATGAATCAAATGGGATATTTAACTCACAACTCTCCTAGGACATAGGGCTCATTGTGGTCCGCATAACGAACTCTAATCGTCCATTAAAGCTGTGTGCAGAGTGTTTGGCTATGAAGTGAACCTTATTTTACAGGAAGACTTTGACTTTAACAAATACTTATGTCTTGGCAAAACACGGACCGAACTAACCCTATTTCACCTCCAGCTCTTTTGATTTCTCTCTCCAGATCCTATTTAAAGCCATATTTAACCAATTTGGCATCGTTGGCTTGATGATTAAAAGTAAATATTGAAAAGGTGTTTGTAGTTAAAAACAAATATAAAATAAAGTAATAGTTTTCTGTTTTATGTAAACATATTGTAGCCAATAAACGATTTTACTCGTCACCATGTCTTCATTTGGGGCATGGGTGCAAGGTGGCGCTGTTTTAAAAAATAAGCAGCATTTATCACATTTATTTTCGAGTTTGTTGCAAAATGGGTTCACTCATCCACAGGTTAGGAGGCCTACTTCAAACCAGGATCTACTTGTATTAAAAAAATTAACAATTAATCAAAATGTTGTGAAAACAAAGCATGGAAATACAAAAAGTAACCAGACCTTTGGCAGTACACGTATTAGACATATATTATCTTGAAACCATATTACGCTTTCTCTAAGATGATCCATGCATTAAATGCAAGTGAACGGGAGGTGTAAACATGGTTCGTTTCATACTCTAAACAGGGTCATTGAATAGCATGTTGGTAAGCAACGTTTTACACATTCAATGGCGGGTAAGTGGATATTAAGACAAATGTGCGGCAAGAATGCAACCTGTCGTTTTTGTATTACTATTCCGTGGCTATTGTGCCACGGTAAACAACGATGGTAACGCGTCTAGTTCCAGTCGACTAGATCGGCTGAATAGCATGCAGTATCTTCTTCAATCGGATCTATGCGTGGTAAATGATGCTGCGCGCTGATTGGCTGGGCTGCGCTGATTTCCACCATGGCTTCATCGTACCCGCTGCTTGACACACTGGGCTTCCACTACTGTGCGGGATGTTCAGGCAGCACCGGCTCCCGGTGACCTCCATTTAGGATACCTGCTCCAGCCAGACGCACGGGTGCGCTTTGGCTCAAAGTACCGGTGTCGTGCCAAGGTACTTAGCCCTACTATTGAGAGAAAGGGGACAACTGTCTTGAAACAATAAGTGAACTATGTGTGACAGTTGCATGATGCGCCACCTAAGAGGCTCATCACTACTTTTGCGCTTTTTCTGGAGTTAACGGGGAAGCTAAAGCGTGCGTGCCATTATGGATTGCCTTTTTCTTCTGATATGGACTTTACCTATACCGCTTGTTGGCTGTTCCTCAGTCAAACTGCTACCTACCCTGTTGTCCTGGAACGTCATTAAGGCATGTACATTGCATTCATTGCTATTTATTTAGTCACGCACGCATACCTGTGTGTGTATTTATTTGATATAAAAGTGTGGCTTGTTGCAATTTTTGCAGACGCTGCAGATATGTTGCTCACATTCCACACACACCGTTTCGGCCACCCACTTTCCAGAAAACCACGGATTGAATCAGGGTGAGTACATGCAAGCCAGTGTTCTTTGTCAAATAGATGAAATGTGAATAAACTGAAATGTCCAGCTATTATCAATAACATACTTCTTTGCTAAAAATGTTATGCGTGTCAAGGTAGTGATTGCTATGCAAACCGTTTTGAACAGGTATGGACAAAGCCGTTGATAAATACTAGCACACTTATCCTGGAAGCATATCCGTAAAGCACTATCACAGAAATCCTAGGAGGATAGGGGATTCCCGTGTGTGTGTGTGTGTGTGTGTGTGTGTGTGTGTGGTGTGTGTGTTTTCGGATGGGGGGGGGGGGGGGGGGGGGGGGTTGTTACTTTTGTTTTTTGTTACTTTTAAACATTTTAGGCGACTGAAACAGCTGCATGACATAATGCAGGGTTAGATACATACATACCATACATTAGATACATGCATACCATACATTTACAGCATTTGGTTTCCAGCCCTTTATCATACACATATGGATGTGTATGGAAGGGAAGTATTGCCTTCTGAGTTTTAATGAGATCTGATATTTGACTTCTTTTGCTTTGGGCCACAACTGACTTTCACACAATCACTCATCCCATTTGAAAGAGAGAGTGCACAGGCTGTGTTCCAATTTGAATTGAGTTGTGGTGCAAAATGCCATAGAGATGGCCACCCGTAGATTCATGTCAAAGCGTGTGATAACCTTAGTTAGTCATCTGACTGTAGGGTAGTTTGTAGGTAGACTGTAGTTTGTAGGGTAGACTGTAGGGTGTAGGGTAGACTGTAGGCTGTAGGGTAGACTGTATGGTAGACTTAGGGTGTAGGGTAGACTGTAGGGTAGACTGTAAGGTGTAGGGTAGACTGTAGGGTGTAGGGTAGACTGTAGGCTGTAGGGCAGACTGTATGGTAGACTGTAGGGTGTAGGGTAGACTGTAGGGTAGTCTTTAGGGTAGACTGTAGGGTAGACTGTAGGGTGTAGGGTAGTCTGTAGGGTAGACTGTAGGGTGTAGGGTAGACTGTAGGGTGTAGGGTAGTCTGTAGGGTAGGCTGTATGGTGTAGGGTAGTCTGTAGGGTGTAGGGTAGTCTGTAGGGTAGTCTGTATGGTGTAGGGTAGTTTGTAGGGTGTAGGGTAGTCTGTAGGGTAGACTGTAGGGTGTAGGGTAGACTGTAAGGTGTAGGGTAGTCTGTAGGGTGTAGGGTAGACTGTAGGGTGTAGGGTAGACTGTAGGGTGTAGGGTAGACTGTAGGGTAGACTGTAGGGTGTAGGGTAGTCTGTAGACTAGGGTAGACTGTAGGGTAGACTGTAGGGTAGTCTGTAGGGTGTAGGGTAGTCTGTAGGGTAGACTGTAGGGTGTAGGGTAGTCTGTAGGGTAGACTGTAGGGTGTAGGGTAGACTGTAGGGTGTAGGGTAGACTGTAGGGTAGACTGTAGGGTGTAGGGTAGACTGTAGGGTGTAGGGTAGACTGTAGGGTAGACTGTAGGGTAGTCTGTAGACTGTAGGGTAGTCTGTAGGGTGTAGGGTAGTCTGTAGGGTAGACTGTAGGGTGTAGGGTAGACTGTAGGGTGTAGGGTAGTCTGTAGACAGTAGGGTAGACTGTAGGGTAGACTGTAGGGTAGTCTGTAGGGTAGACTGTAGGGTAGTCTGTAGACTGTAGGGTAGTCTGTAGGGTGTAGGGTAGTCTGTAGGGTAGACTGTAGGGTGTAGGGTAGACTGTAGGGTGTAGGGTAGTCTGTAGACAGTAGGGTAGACTGTAGGGTAGACTGTAGGGTAGTCTGTAGGGTAGACTGTAGGGTGTAGGGTAGTCTGTAGACAGTAGGGTAGACTGTAGATCTTGGTTCTCTGTGGTTCAACCACACCTGACCTCTGGCCTTGTCCTCTCCCTCCCCCAGACTACGTGTTTGTCACGCCGGTGGAGGTGGACTCTGGGGGCAGCTACGTCACCCACGACGTGATGCGGAGGAGCGCCCGGCGCAGCAGGAGGTCCGCGGGGCCGCGGGGCCGCGTCCACTACCGCCTCTCCGCCTTCGGACGGGACATGCACCTGGACCTGCGGCCCTCACCCGTGGTCGGGCCGGGCTTCGCCGTGCACACGCTGAGGCCTGACGGCGTCGTCGTGGCGACGCCAGAAGACTCGGGGGCGGTGTTTGGCGGCTGCCTGTATCAGGGATTCATCCGCAGCATGTCGTCGTCCTCCTCCGCCGCCATCTCCACCTGCTCCGGACTGGTACGTTGTTTCTTTATCTGGACTGGTACGTTGTTTCTTTATCTGGACTGGTACGTTGTTTCTTTATCTGGACTGGTACGTTGTTTCTTTATCTGGACTGGTACGTTGTTGTTTCTTTATCTGGACTGGTACGTTGTTGTTTCTTTATCTGGACTGGTACGTTGTTGTTTCTTTATCTGGACTGGTACGTTGTTGTTTCTTTATCTGGACTGGTACGTTGTTTCTTTATCTGGACTGGTACGTTGTTGTTTCTTTATCTGGACTGGTACGTTGTTGTTTCTTTATCTGGACTGGTACGTTGTTGTTTCTTTATCTGGACTGGTACGTTGTTGTTTCTTTATCTGGACTGGTACGTTGTTTCTTTATCTGGACTGGTACGTTGTTGTTTCTTTATCTGGACTGGTACGTTGTTGTTTCTTTATCTGGACTGGTACGTTGTTTCTTTATCTGGACTGGTACGTTGTTGTTTCTTTATCTGGACTGGTACGTTGTTGTTTCTTTATCTGGACTGGTACGTTGTTGTTTCTTTATCTCTCGTGAGATAGGGTTAGGGTTAGTTGCTCCTCATACATCTACCTATGCCATGGTGCTCCTCATACATCTACCTATGCCATGGTGCTCCTCATACATCCACCTATGCCATGGTGCTCCTCATACATCTACCTATGCCATGGTGCTCCCCTCTCCTGTCCTCTGTGTGGCCTGGCTCTCCATCTCTCCTTGTTCCGTGCAATTAAAAGCCAGCATTGAAGCTTGATCCGCAGGCCTGGCACGGCTGATCTCTGTATTGTCCCTTTCAATGTGATGAGAGAGACAGGGTCTGATGAGTCCTCAACGTGATGAGAGAGACAGGTGATGAGTCCTCAATGTGATGAGAGAGACAGGTGATGAGTCCTCAATGTGATGAGAGAGACAGGTGATGAGTCCTCAATGTGATGAGAGAGACAGGTGATGAGTCCTCAACGTGATG
>JACYXH010000438.1:2295000-2305000 GCA_026745465.1 Lota lota
TTCTATGTTCTGCAGCTGAGCCTGTGTCTGAGGATGGGTGATGGGTGGGTGAGGTAGGGTTCTATGTTCTGCAGCTGAGCCCGTGTCTGAGGATGGGTGATGGATGAGGTAGGGTTCTATGTTCTGCAGCTGAGCCCGTGTCTGAGGATGGGTGATGGGTGAGGTAGGGTTCTACTAGCAGTAGCTTGGTACCCATCCTGTTGCCCTGAGTTCTTTATCAAGGTGCTGCTGGGCTTGATCCAAGCTCCCTCTGGGGGGGGGGGTGGGGGGGGGGGGGGGTGGGGGGGGGGGGGGGGGGGGGGGGGGTTGTCACTCTGGAGTGTGTGCACGACGTCACGGTCGCTCTGCCTTCCTGTGATGTAGGGAACAAGAAATGGTTTACAGCCCCCCCCCCCCCCCCCCCCCCCCCCCCCCCCCCTCCCACTACCCTCTCCCTGCCCACCCTCTTTAGGAAGCCTCTTCTCTTCCTGTCTCTTTCTGTTCTAGGGTGACAGCAAGAAGCTCTGCCCCCTGTGTCCCCACTAGGTTCTTAGTGCTCTGGGGGCCCTGTGTCCCCACTAGGGCCTTAGTGCTCTGGGGGCCCTGTGTGTCCCACTAGGGCCTTAGTGCTCTGGCCTTGTGTGTCCACTAGGGCCTTAGTGCTCTGGGCCCTGTGTCCCCACTAGGGCCTTAGTGCTCTGGGCCTTGTGTCCCCACTAGGGCCTTAGTGCTCTGGGGGCCCTGTGTCCCCACTAGGGCCTTAGTGCTCTGGGCCCTGTGTCCCCACTAGGGCCTTAGTGCTCTGCCCCCTGTGTCCCCACTAGGGCCTTAGTGCTCTGGGGGCCCTGTGTCCCCACTAGGGCCATAGTGCTCTGGGCCCTGTGTCCCCACTAGGGCCATAGTGCTCTGGGCCCTGTGTCCCCACTAGGGCCTTAGTGCTCTGGGCCTTGTGTCCCCACTAGGGCCTTAGTGCTCTGGGCCCTGTGTCCCCACTAGGGCCTTAGTGCTCTGGGCCTCTGTGTCCCCACTAGGGCCTTAGTGCTCTGGGCCCTGTGTCCCCACTAGGGCCTTAGTGCTCTGGGCCCTGTGTCCCCACTAGGGCCTTAGTGCTCTGCCCCCTGTGTCCCCCAATAGGGCCATAGGTGCTCTGGGGCCCTGTGTCCCCACTAGGGCCATAGTGCTCTGGGGGCCCTGTGTCCCCACTAGGGCCATAGTGCTCTGGGCCCTGTGTCCCCACTAGGGCCTTAGTGCTCTGGGGGCCCTGTGTCCCCACTAGGGCCATAGTGCTCTGGGCCCTGTGTCCCCACTAGGGCCATAGTGCTCTGGGCCCTGTGTCCCCACGAGGGCCATAGTGCTCTGGGGGCCCTGTGTCCCCACGAGGGCCATAGTGCTCTGGGGGCCCTGTGTCCCCACGAGGGCCATAGTGCTCTGGGGGCCACACTAAAGCAAGACAGCATACCACAGCAGTTTAGCCCTTTTCCTTGTTATTATTCACACGTTATTGATGCACATTGTACAAACAAATACAAAAAGAATAGAAAAAGAATATGGTGTTGAATAACTGGAATGCATCCATGCATTCAGTGTTAGGACTAGTCCAAGGGGGTGGGGGCGGGGGGGGGGGGGAGCTGAAAATGACAGTTTCCCTGACTTTTCCCAAGACGCCCTAAAGCCAGGTGGAGACACGTTGGACCTTCATGGAACACTGACCACTGACCACACGTCTGCTTTACTGGGTTCTCTGGGATCTCTGATAGCAGTATGATTCTAAAGATCCACTCTGGCGTTTCAGGGGCGTGTTTGTTTACCCTGAGGCCTTCCATCCAGCAGGTCCTAAGTTCTTCCCATGATCTTATTGGTCAGATTTATTAAGGGTACCCTGCTTTCCCCCCTCCCCTTTTAAGTCAGTCCTGTCAGAGCCCTTAGCATAGCAGGCTGGAGCCATTATCGTAGCGGGCTACAACCCTTAACAAAGGATGCTAGAGCCCTTAGCGGATCAGGCTACAGCCCTTAGCGGATCAGGCTACAGCCCTTAGCGGATCAGGCTACAGCCCTTAGCGGATCAGGCTAGAGCCCTTAGTGGATCAGGCTACAGCCCTTAGTGGATCAGGCTACAGCCCTTAGTGGATCAGGCTACAGCCCTTAGTGGATCAGGCTACAGCCCTTAGTAGATCAGGCTACAGCCCTTAGCGGATCAGGCTAGAGCCCTAAGCGGATCAGGCTAGAGCCCTTAGCGGATCAGGCTACAGCCCTTAGCGGATCAGGCTACAGCCCTTAGCGGATCAGGCTACAGCCCTTAGCGGATCAGGCTACAGCCCTTAGCGGATCAGGCTACAGCCCTTAGTGGATCAGGCTACAGCCCTTAGTGGATCAGGCTACAGCCCTTAGCGGATCAGGCTAGAGCCCTTAGTGGATCAGGCTAGAGCCCTTAGCGGATCAGGCTACAGCCCTTAGCGGATCAGGCTACAGCCCTTAGCGGATCAGGCTCATATAACTTGCCTCCCCTGACACCGTGCATAGCTGTGCTGACATGCGTTATAGCGATCGTCTCGTGGTTTTGAAAACAAGTCTTCTCTCCACACCACAAGGGATGAGAGATACATTCAGTGTGTAGCATGGCTAGCACGTAAAACATGACTACAGATCCCAAGAGGCCTTAGACCAACCTTAGACACACAGACACACAGACATAAAGACATACACACACACACACATTCCCAATATATCCTAAATAAAAGCAGACAAACAAATGAAATGCGACCATCTGGAGAATGTCTTCATTCTGCAGTCATTCATCTTTAAGGGGCACATTTCGCCTTAGGGTTGGATGGGTCATACACTATGTGATGTAGTTGTTCCCAGAACTCTTCATTCTGCAGCCATTCATCTTTAAGGTGCACATTTCTGTGACAAGCTCCTCTGAAGCCATGACCCTGTAGACTGGTCTCCAGAGAGAGCAGGAGCACCTCTGTACTGCCTACCATGCAACTGTGTGGGTGTGTTGTGTGTGTGTGTGTGTGTGTGTGTGAGCGTCTGTTTTAATGTGTGTGTGTGTGTGCATGTGCATGTGCATATGTATATGTGTTTTGTGAATGGGTGAGTTCACACGTGTGTTTGTGTGCATGCATTTGTGTGCTTGTGTGTGCTTGTGTGTGCTTGTGTGTGTGTGTGCGTGCACGTGTGTGTGTGTGTGTGTGTGTGTGTGTGTGCGTGTGTGTGTACTTGTGTGCATGCGTGCGCGTGTGTGTGTGCGTGTGTGTGTGTGAGTGTGCGTGTGTGTGTGTGTGAGTGTGCGTGTGTGTGTGTGTGTGTGTGTACTTGTGTGCGTGCGTGTGTGTGTGTGTGTGTGCTCAAGGGAGCGCTGACAAAGGGACATGTGAATGACCGATTCCCCGGCAGCACACAGTCCATTTGTACCTGTCTATTTTCCTGCTGCCGCGACGGCCGGCAAATTGGAATGTATCCCAGCTACGAGAGGGCCCCTATCCCTAAGCCATCACTCAGAGACCTGGGCACGAGAGGGCCCCTATCCCTAAGCCATCACTCAGAGACCTGGGCACGAGAGGGCCCCTATCCCTAAGCCATCACTCAGAGACCTGGGCACGAGAGGGCCCCTATCCCTAAGCCATCACTCAGAGACCTGGGCACGAGAGGGCCCCTATCCCTAAGCCATCACTCAGAGACCTGGGCACGAGAGGGCCCCTATCCCTAAGCCATCACTCAGAGACCTGGGCACGAGAGGGCCCCTATCCCTAAGCCATCACTCAGAGACCTGGGCACGAGAGGGCCCCTATCCCTAAGCCATCACTCAGAGACCTGGGGACGAGAGGAGCCTGGAGCAGAGCGGCCCCGGGGCCCGTCCCTGGTGGTCTGCCACAGTGATGTAGTGCCCACTGTTATGTGCCAGCAGGAGGCTGGGTGTGGGAGGGGCCCCCAGCAGGGTGTGTGTGTGTGTGTGTGTGCGGTTGTGTGTGTTATTTCCGGGCTGTGCGGGGCCTGTCTCACACAAGACTAATGGCCAGTGTTGAAGTTTTCAGGTGGCTCATAGAAGTCGACCAAACACAGCCCACACATCCCAGTGTGACCTACTATTGTAACCACTGCGCTACTTTCACTCACGCTTCACCACGTCTGTGTTAGGGGAAATCTTTACGGCCTTTTTAACATCAGAATACATTAAAATAAATACATGCTTTTTCCCTCTCTCGAATGTTCTTCTATGTTTCCAAGGGCACATCCCTTGGAAAAGAGGGATTTACTTTTACAGATATAAATAGTTGGATGTTATGTGTGACATACCCTTCCAACAAGTAACTCTCCTGCCGTGGTTTCATTCAGTAGTTGGTTCATTCCTTTAAGTATCCTCAGGCCATCCAAAACCTTTAAAGCACAGCTCTAATAATCCCTGATTCACAGCACACTGTAAACCATCAGAAGGGAGTGAGGACACTGAAATACACAAGCCAAGTCCCATTTAAGTCATCTCAAATGGATTAGTATTTTACAACAGGATACATTTTTTTACGTATATATTTTCATATATTGAGATTATACATTTGATCTTTTAGTTTAAAAAAAGGAATAAATTAAATGTGTTGGTTTCTGGTTTGAACAAAACGCACACGCGTTTACACTCAGGGCTAGGTTTCAACGCAAAGGAAGAACACTAAAAATCCTTCTGTGTTTTCCATCAGTGTTAGATCACAGTTGGTAGCAGGGATGAGCGTCACCCAAAGCACCTCCTGAAGGCCTTTTAAATGAGAGCGTTTCCATTTGTATGGGCGGGTCTGTTCTGGCTCTGTTCTGGCTGGGCAGCCCTGCTCCTGTTCCCCACTGAGACTCCGCAGGGGGGGGCGAGACTCAGGGCTGACAATAGACTCTTCATGTCCCCCTTTGTGTGGCTGATACGACCGTGCCCACCTCTGCCTTGTTTTGAGGGCCCTCAATGCGCTTGTTCCAGGACGATTACCAAGGGCCACCCAGACTTGAAGACCCTCCGAGATGTTTTGAGGCCCCGGGGTCTGCATCAGCAGGGTGTGAGGATGGTTGTCTCCATAAGGACTAGGTTTATAGGCATGGTCCTGGTGTGTGTGGGGAGAATGGGAAGCACTTTCTCTTTCAGACCCAAACCTCCGTAAAACATTTCTCATGTACTTTGAAGGGAAAGAGACCATGGCTCTTTCACCAGTCTTACTCCGCAGTTTCCTTTTCATCCATCTCACAACACAATTGTCAGCTTCCGCTCTCCATCTCACGCTGATTCTAAGACCCTGCCTCATTTTACGGAGTGAGCAGGAACCAACACACTGGAAACCAACGGGCTTCGTGGTTCACCACCCCTCATGGGTCACATGACTGTTCTGCTGAGCTGGCTCACACATGTGCTTTGGAGCTGCTTAATGACCGGCTTGGGTCTCTCTCCGCGGCCCTGGTCATGTAAGCACTTTCTCATTCAACTTATAATATCATGGTTGGAAAACCTTGAAAGAGCCTCTAGTTTACACAGACTCAAGGAACATACTGTCTCTCTCTAGTAACATGCTGTCTCTCTCTAGTAACATACTGTCTCTCTCTCTAGTAACATGCTGTCTCTCCCTCTAGTAACATACTGTCTCTCTCTAGTAACATACTGTCTCTCCCTCTAGTAACATACTGTCTCTCTCTAGTAACATACTGTCTCTCTCTAGTAACATGCTGTCTCTCTCTAGTAACATGCTGTCTCTCTCTAATAACATACTGTCTCTCTCTCTAGTAACATGCTGTCTCTCCCTCTAGTAACATACTGTCTCTCTCTAGTAACATACTGTCTCTCTCTAGTAACATGCTGTCTCTCTCTAGTAACATGCTGTCTCTCTCTAGTAACATGCTGTCTCTCTCTAGTAACATGCTGTCTCTCTCTCTAGTAACATGCTGTCTCTCTCTCTAGTAACATGCTGTCTCTCTCTAGTAACATGTTGTCTCTCTCTAGTAACATGCTGTCTCTCTCTCTAGTAACATGCTGTCTCTCTCTAGTAACATGTTGTCTCTCTCTAGTAACATACTGTCTCTCTCTCTAGTAACATGCTGTCTCTCTCTAGTAACATGCTGTCTCTCTCTAGTAACATACTGTCTCTCTCTAGTAACATGCTGTCTCTCTCTAGTAACATGCTGTCTCTCTCTAGTAACATGCTGTCTCTCTCTAGTAACATGCTGTCTCTCTCTAGTCACCATGCTGTGTGTGTGTGTGTGTGTGTGTGTGGGTGTGTGGGTGCGTGGGTGTGTGGGTGCGTGCGTGCGTGCGTGCGTGCGTGCGTGCGTGCGTGCGTGTCAGGACATGTCCAGGAGAGTTAACTGGTGTTTAGTGGAGGCTACACATCCCTTTAATCAGGTGAAGCCTTACATGTGTTCATGTGAGGAGCGCTGCAGAAGGCCTTGTCTTGTGGAGCATGTTCCATGTGCACAGTGTTCTCCTAGCATCCCCTCGACAAGCAGCTTGGAGGTGAATCTGTAGTCTGCATGTTTCGTTAATCAGCCGTGTACTTAGTCCTGCTGGGGGAACATGCATCGTCTCAGGAGGTCACATGGGACTCCAAGTAGGGCAGACACACTCCCCTCTCTTGGTGGGGAAATGAAATGTTATTGTTTGAGATTGAATGTACCAGCATGTTAGCCTTGATCACCAGTCTGTCTTGCACTAAAACGTCAGCTCCAACCAGTCTGTCACCGGGCCGTCTGTCACCGGGACTTAATGTCACCGTGGGATTTCATCCATCTTAAGGGTAAAGCATCGAGCCACCTGGCCCTCCTATTCAGCTCCTACAAGAAACACTGTTAAACCATAGCACCCACAGCCCTGTGGACCAGTTTAACCTGCAGTCTTTCTCCATCAAAAACACCTCATCTGCCCCTGCTAGGAAGCAGAGGAGGGTTGGAAGGTCAACTTGGAAAAAGGATTGGGAGGGATGTGAGAGCCTCATCTTTATCTTGATGTTGCGCATGGTTATGCCATTGTTGTCTTCACCAGTTCATCTCCTTCTGATACTTCTTCATTATGGAATTAAAATGGTAGTTGTAGTTTCTGAGCGGCCTGCTGGTCAGCTACTGTTTGGATGTCTGGTGGTGTCAGCCTGGCACTTTTACAGCCCATGTTTTCCCTAATAGTCCCGGTCTCCTGAAGCGTCCCTCTGTCTGCTCGTCTGGGGCAGCAGAGCTGACCACTGACCCCTTCTGAAGGGCTGTGGTTCTGGAAGTGAATTCCCCGTTCACTCCCTCCACTGACGTCTCAGAGCATCCCAAACTGTTTGAAGCCTGGAACTAAGCCAACCAAGCCAAGATGAATCGAGAATGAGAGTTCTGATATATGTATATATATATCTATATCTATATACATATATATATCTGTATATGAAATACTCCATACAGCGTGTCTTTGTACTATCAGTGTCCGAGAAGCCCCCCCCCCCCCCACGCTAACATAAAAATAAACCGCTGCTCGGACCGAGCTTGTAGACACGTGTTGATTTGGTGACTTGTAGACACGTGTTGATTTGGTGACTTGTAGACACGTGTTGATTTGGTGACTTGTAGACACGTGTTGATTTGGTGACTTGTAGACACGTGTTGATTTGGTGACTTGTAGACACGTGTTGATTTGGTGACTTGTAGACACGTGTTGATTTGGTGACTTGTAGACACGTGTTGATTTGGTGACTTGTAGACACGTGTTGATTTGGTGACTTGTAGACACGTGTTGATTTGGTGACTTGTAGACACGTGTTGATTTGGTGACTTGTAGACACGCGTTGATTTGGTGACTTGTAGACACGTGTTGATTTGGTGACTTGTAGACACGTGTTGATTTGGTGACTTGTAGACACGTGTTGATTTGGTGACTTGTAGACACGCGTTGATTTGGTGACTTGTACCATGTGCTCATCCACCGCTGTATATATATACCGTATATACTCATCGTGGGATATGTACTGTATTTCTGTTGCGATCCTATGGGAACAAACGAGGAACACATGGATAAACTACCTGTCCTGTAATCAGACATCATGGAAAGTGCCGCAAGCAAGGCAACAGCCAAGTGAAAGTCCCAGAGAGCCATGAAGGACCAGCCACTGGTCTCTACTTTGGCTCCTAGTGGTATAACCTCCCTATCAAGCGCTGGATGCTGGTTGGCTCTGCCCCGCTGGTCACCTTCACGCTGCACATCTGTTCATCTGATGACAGGGTGGGGGCCCTAAGTATAGTGTGGGACTGGGCTGGGTGGGTTTTGAGGTGAACTGAGGTTCATGGTAGCCTTCGAAGGTATGCTTTCCTTCTGAAAAGCTGCCTCAGCAGCAAGTTCTGGGCCACTCTCTCTCTTGTCTGTCCGTCTCTCTGTCTCTATCCCTCTCTGTCTGTCTCTCCTTCTCTTTCTGTCTGTCTCTCTCTCCCTCCCCCTCTCTCTGTCTCTCTCCCTCCCTCCCCCTCTCTCCCTCCCTCCCCCTCCCTCTTTCTCTCTCCCTTTCTCCCTGTCTGTCTATCTGTCTGTCATTCTCTCTCTCCCTCCCCCCACCCTCCCCATCCCTCCCCCTCTCTCTCCCTCTCTCCCTGTCTCTGTCTGTCTGTCTGTCTGTCTGTCTGTCTGTCTGTCTGTCTGTCCCTCCCTCCCTCCCTCCCTCCCTCCCTCCCTCCCTCCCTCCCTCCCTCCCTCCCTCCCTCACTCTCTATGTCTCTCTCCCTCCCACTCTCTCTGTCTCTCTCCCTCTCTCCCTGTCTCTCCCTCCCTCTCCCTCCCTCTCCCTCCCTCCCTCCCTCCCTCCCTCCCTCCCTCCCTCCCTCCCTCCCTCCCTCCCTCCCCCTCTCTCTGTCTCTCTCCCTCTCTCCCTCCCTCCCCCTCTCTCTGTCTCTCTCCCTCTCTCCCTCTCTCCCTGTCTCTGTCTGTCTGTCTGTCTGTCCCTCCCTCCCTCCCTCCCTCCCTCCCTCCCTCCCTCCCTCCCTCCCTCCCCCCTCTCTCTGTCTCTCTCCCTCTCTGTCTGTCTGTCTGTCTCTCCTCCCTCCTCCTCATTCAAGGCCCTGGGTTAGGGTTAGGTTTAGGGTCAACCCTAACCCCATAGGGCACATGGCCATCACGTGCCCCTGTAGGACATCCTGGGCCCGTCTCCATGCGGTGCTTGTAGCTGAGAACTTGGTGGTGTTTCTGGCTCGGACAGCAAGGAACCTGGGTGGGACTTCACGGCCAACATCGCTGCGACCGCCCGCTCCTGCAGATTCATGCTCCAGACGCTGCAGGCTACTGCTTTCTGGCTGACACCATCTGCAGCTCATCCAGAATGCATCTGCCCAGCCGCTCTTCACCCTACCCATGTTCTCCCCACTACACCACTCCTCCACACCCTTCAGGCAGTTTGGCCTCTCTGTAGGTCACACTGCAGGTCATCAATTTAACCTCTCTTGGTTCAATCTAAATGATGGTTCATTCACACACACATAATTGTGGACCATGAATATTTTGGTGTTCGTGCCCCCTGTCCAGGTCTGAGTCAGTGATCTGTGGTCTGTTGCTTATGCCTGCTTTTATCTGTGCTCATCAGTCAGGTCTGATCCGTGTGTCTGGGGATGAGTATTTAATCGCACCGCTGCCCCACCACCTGGCTTCCCGGCACAACTACAGCGCCCCTAGTGGTCATCACCCGCACGTGGTCTACAAGCGGTCTGCAGAGCACCTGGTGCACCGTGGATATACCGGGCGGGACCAGCTCCACCTCCGCCCCCACCACGACCATCATCTGCCCCAGCAGCACCACCTCTACCAGCATGGACACTTCTGCGGTCGTCGCCAGCAATGTATGTAAGGACACCTTTCCACTTGTGTTTCTGTTGTGAATGGCGTGTGTACGGTGCATGCACCTCTCCTGAGGTGAGATCACCTCTCCCTCTCTCCGGAGGGCCTTGAGCTCGTTGGTTGGCCATGATGATGTCAGTCCTTCAGAACAAGATCACACACACTTCCCTCCTCGTGCGTCCATTTGTTTCCTGCATAGTAACTACGTCA
>JACYXH010000438.1:2312500-2340000 GCA_026745465.1 Lota lota
TAAATCTGCTGTTGATTGCTCCTGGGGCTCCGACAAGTGGCTTTGCCTGGGAGTGAATTGTCAACGGTCAATGGTCTCTATGACTGTGTGCAGCCAGGGGCCCTTCATGATGTCCCCTGAAATCCCAGGCGCTGTTGTAGTTGAAAGTGGATGTAATTACTACATGGCTGTGAGAGACGTGCAGAGCAGTCGATCGGTCAATGGATCCCAGGTCCCAGGCTCTGCTCCCCACAAAGCAAGACTTTAAGTTATTCAGTGCTGCTTAACGAGACGCCAAGTACCATTAATAACATGCACACACACACACGACACACACACACACACACACACGGACACACACACACACACACACACGGACACACACACGGACACACACGGACACACACACGGACACACACACAGACACACACACACACACACACACACACACACACACACACGACACACACACGGACACACACGGACACACACACGGACACACACACGGACACACACACGGACACACACACAGACACACACACGGACACACACACACACGGACACACACACACACACACGGACACACAAACGGACACACACGTAGACACACACACGGACACACACACGGACACACACACGGACACACACATGGACACACACGTAGACACACACACGGACACACACGTAGACACACACACGGACACACACACACGGACACACACATGGACACACACGTAGACACACACACGGACACACACATGGACACACACGTAGACACACGTACACATACTCACAAGGACACACATGTAGACACACACAGATGTGTCTGTCTGTCTTCGTTAAGGTGTGTCTGTCTGTCTTTGTTAAGGTGTCTGTCTGTCTTTGTTAAGGTCTGTCTGTGGGTCCATGTCTAAGGTGTGTCTGTCTGTCTTTGTTAAGGTGTGTCTGTGGGTCCATGTCTAAGGTGTGTCTATCTGTCTTTGTTAAGGTGTGTCTGTCTGTCTTTGTTAAGGTGTCTGTTTGTCTTTGTTAAGGTCTGTCTGTGGGTCCATGTCTAAGGTGTGTCTGTCTGTCTTTGTTAAGGTCTGTCTGTGGGTCCATGTCTAAGGTGTCTGTCTGTCTTTGTTAAGGTGTGTCTGTGGGTCCATGTCTAAGGTGTGTCTGTCTGTCTTTGTTAAGGTCTGTCTGTGGGTCCATGTCTAAGGTGTCTGTCTGTCTTTGTTAAGGTGTGTCTGTGGGTCCATGTCTAAGGTGTCTGTCTGTCTTTGTTAAGGTCTGTCTGTGGGTCCATGTCTAAGGTGTGTCTGTCTGTCTTTGTTAAGGTGTGTCTGTGGGTCCATGTCTAAGGTGTCTGTCTGTCTTTGTTAAGGTGTGTCTGTGGGTCCATGTCTAAGGTGTCTGTCTGTCTTTGTTAAGGTGTGTCTGTCTGTCTTTGTTAAGGTGTCTGTCTGTCTTTGTTAAGGTCTGTCTGTGGGTCCATGTCTAAGGTGTGTCTGTCTGTCTTTGTTAAGGTGTGTCTGTGGGTCCATGTCTAAGGTGTCTGTCTGTCTTTGTTAAGGTGTGTCTGTGGGTCCATGTCTAAGGTGTCTGTCTGTCTTTGTTAAGGTGTGTCTGTGGGTCCATGTCTAAGGTGTCTGTCTGTCTTTGTTAAGGTGTGTCTGGGTCCTGTCTAAGGTGTGTCTGTCTGTCTTTGTTAAGGTCTGTCTGTGGGTCCATGTCTAAGGTGTCTGTCTGTCTGCAGGACATCTGTAAGTCCCTCTGGTGCCACCGCGCGGGCCATCGCTGTGAGACCAAGTTCATGCCGGCGGCTGAGGGCACAGTCTGCGGGACGGACATGGTGAGCGAGAGGCTTCTCTGTCCCCTCCTGTCTCTCCGGCTCATCGGGGTCCTCATTTCCCTCTCCTCACGTTGCTTTCCTACACTGCTGCATCCTAAGTCCATGTCATATCAACAGAAGAGGGTTAGGGTTAGGGACAGGGTTAGGGACAGGGTTAGGGACAGGGTTAGGGACAGGGTTAGGGTTAGGGTTAGGGACAGGGTTAGGGTTAGGGTTAGGGACAGGGACAGGGACAGGGTTAGGGACAGGGTTAGGGACAGGGTTAGGGACAGGGTTAGGGACAGGGTTAGGGTTAGGGTTAGGGTTAGGGACAGGGACAGGGTTAGGGACAGGGTTAGGGACAGGGTTAGGGACAGGGTTAGGGACAGGGTTAGGGACAGGGTAGCCATGGTGGACGCAGCGTATTTTGGACAAACCAGAGTACAGACACATGACAACACTGACACCGGCACGGCCACACGATGCCAGGGGACACGATGCCAGGGGACACGATGCCAGGGGACACGATGCCAGGGGACATGATGCCAGGGGACATGATGCCAGGGGACACGATGCCAGGGGACACGATGCCAGGGGACACGATGCCAGGGGACATGATGCCAGGGGACACGATGCCAGGGGACATGATGCCAGGGGACATGATGCCAGGGGACACGATGCCAGGGGACACAGGGGACACGATGCCAGGGGACATGATGCCAGGGGACACGATGCCAGGGGACATGATGCCAGGGGACATGATGCCAGGGGACACGATGCCAGGGGACACACCTGCAGTATGATGATGTGAATGAGTTCATGCATGGTGTTTTATTATAGTTTCTTATTTATTCACTCTCTCTCCCTCCCTCTCCCCCAGTGGTGTCGGAGGGGCCAGTGTGTGAAGTACGGGGACCACGGGCCCCGGCCTGTCCACGGCCAGTGGTCCGACTGGTCCCAGTGGTCCCACTGCTCCCGGACCTGCGGGGGAGGAGTTATGTCCAGAGAGCGCTCCTGCACCAACCCTGGGTACGCTCATTCACCATGTACTGACCCAGTACTGACCATGTACTGACCCAGTACTGACCCAGTACTGACCCAGTACTGACCATGTACTGACCCAGTACTGACCCAGTACTGACCCAGTGCTGACCCAGTGCTGACCCAGTACTGACCCAGTGCTGACCCAGTGCTGACCCAGTACTGACCCAGTGCTGACCCAGTGCTGACCCAGTACTGACCCAGTGCTGACCCAGTACTGACCCAGTACTGACCCAGTGCTGACCCAGTACTGACCCAGTGCTGACCCAGTACTGACACCATGTACTGACCCAGTACTGACCCAGTGCTGACCCAGTGCTGACCCAGTACTGACCCAGTACTGACCCAGTGCTGACCCAGTACTGACCCAGTGCTGACCCAGTACTGACACCATGTACTGACCCAGTGCTGACACCATGTCCTGACCCAGTACTGACCCAGTACTGACCCAGTACTGACCCAGTGCTGACCCAGTGCTGACCCAGTACTGACCCAGTGCTGACCCAGTGCTGACCCAGTACTGACACCATGCACTGACCCAGTACTGACCCAGTACTGACACCATGTACTGACACCATGTACTGACCCAGTACTGACCCAGTACTGACCCAGTACTGACACCATGTACTGACACCATGTACTGACCCAGTACTGACCCAGTACTGACACCATGTACTGACACCATGTACTGACCCAGTGCTGACCCAGTACTGACCCAGTGCTGACCCAGTACTGACACCATGTACTGACACCATGTACTGACCCAGTACTGACACCATGTACTGACACCATGTACTGACCCAGTACTGACACCATGTCCTGACCCAGTACTGACACCACCTACTAATCTCCAGTACGGGTTTGATACTATGTCTGGAGAGGAGTATGCTGTGTTGTTGAAGCCCCCGTCTCTCCTTCCTCCATCAACACCGTAGAGGGGTTTATCCCAGTTAGTAAACACACACACACTGGCACGCACACACACATGCATTCAAGCACACACACACACACAGGCACACACACTGGCACACACAGACACACGCACACACACACACACACACACACACACACACACACACACACACAGACACACGCACACACACACACACACACACAGGCGCACACACACACACACTCACACACAGGCACACACACACACTCAAACACACACACACACACAGGTATGCACACTCACACACACACACACACACACACACAGGTATGCACACACCGGCACACACACACAGACACACACACTCCTGCTCACCTCATGAATCCCTCATCATGGACATTGTCCCAGCATGTGAGATCATACCTGCATGTCATATTGAATGCAGGATGTCATTTTGTTTTAAGTGAGTGATTTTGCCTTTGAAGGTGCGTGTGTGTGTGTGTGTGCGTGTGTGTGTGTGTGTGTGTATGTGTGTGTATGTGTGTGTGTGTGTGTGTGTGATGGTGAGTTTGCTGAGCAGATGCTTATAACCCTGAGCTAGAAGCCTGAGCTGCCCTCATGAGTGTTGAATCATAATTCATATACAACGTGTCCATGGTCCAGCATGATAGTAATTACTCTATCCCTCGCTCTTGAACTGCAAACGGGCACAACGAGACGTATGGGCAGTCTGGACGTATTGCCTGCTAACGCAGGAGAACACCCTCAGATTTCAGCAGGTGCATTGAGGACTAATTCACTTTAAGAAGGATGTGAAGGAGGTGGTCTGTTCCAGTGGACCTTTCTATTTGATTCTCCACCTCTGGCTATAGGCAGGAGCAGAGGTGACACGTTCAGGTCAATAAAACCTGGCTCAAGCTAATCAACTTTTGCATTTCTTGAATGCAGAGTAGAAGGTTTACGTGCAATCGAGTGAATCTTTGGTTGAATCTACAAAGAAAATCCAGTTGGTCAAGGTACTTGAAGTACATCTTCATAATCCTCTGGAATCGCTCAAAGGCTTTGTTTGCTTTGCATGGTAGCACTTAACGTTCTGTAACATGTTAGCACTTTGTTAGCACTATATTAGTGCTTTGTTAGAGCTACAGTTGTGATATATGTTACTGCTATGTTAGCACTTTGTTAGCGCTATATTAGTGCTTTGTTAGAGCTACAGTTGTGATATATGTTACTGCTATGTTAGCACTTTGTTAGCGCTATATTAGTGCTTTGTTAGAGCTACAGTTGTGATATATGTTACTGCTATGTTAGCACTTTGTTAGCGCTATATTAGTGCTTTGTTAGAGCTACAGTTGTGATATATGTTACTGCTATGTTAGCACTTTGTTAGCGCTATATTAGAGCTAGGTTAGTGATATGTTTGCACTATGTTGGGCCTTTTTTAGTGCTGTGTTAGAGCTACCTTAGCGCTAAGTTAGCGCTATTGGTTCAGACAGTGCTAGACCAGCGTTGGCACAGTAAAGCCGACTCATCCTCTAATCCCTGCGTGGGATCAAAGACGTTTCTGTGTTTTTTTCTTCCCGTTTCACCCAGTGCCAGCGAAGCGCTCATAAGATGCTCATTATGCGCAGTGGGTGACAGACGATAAGGGGTGGCGCGGCGGTCTCTGAACCAGGTTAGCCGTCGTGTTCATTTATCTTCCTCCACTTGGCTGCTAGAGAGGCCACCAGCAGCTCTGTTTGAAACGGACGTCTTGACATCCACTAAACGCTGCTGTCAGGGGGGTGCATGTAAGTCCTGTTTTTATGATCCCGGCTCTAAGACTCTCCCAGTGCTTTGACAACATCCTTGAGGGAAGAAGGTGCAGCTGCTACACTGGTTTAATTTATACTAATCAAGGTTTGGAAGCCTTCCTGGTGTCCGTGGCTATTTTACAGCGTTACCACCACAATAAGTAACCAGACACACGCTTGAATAACACTGAGCTGAAAGTGAATATGCAACTTCGCCCCAAAAGACAGCATTCAGCTGTCCCGCAATAATCTCTGTTGTTGAGCGTTATCCCGCCTCCTGCCTGCATAATCCCAGCAGAACAACATGGATTAATCACAGCCTGACTGCTAATTCCTGTCATCACCCCCCCTGCCTCCAGACAACACTGTGACATCATTTCCACGTGGCCGACACATACAGAGCCATGTGTTCCAATTTCAGATGTTTGGAGTTCAGAAAAGTCAAGTCAATTTTATTTGTGTAGCTGATAGGTTGATTTAGCTGAGGGACACTCCTAGGAGCCAAATGACTAACCCTAACCATACATTCAGGCGTAATCAGGGAGTCAGCGTCACTGATTACAGGGGGAAGAGTATTCCACAGATAGGGCACTCGATAAGAGAACATTCTGTTTCCTGGTGATCTCTTGTTAAGTTGGAATTGATAGGCCAGCTCCTGAAGACCAGAGGGGCCGAGAAGGAAAAATAATGATTAATGTGTTCCTTCGGCTAGGATGGTGCTTATCTGTGCAGGGTTTTATAGGTAAGCAGTGGCACTTTTAAATCTGCCCTGGTGTTAATTGGAATCCAGTGGAGGGAGTAGAGAACAGGAATAGTGCAGGCGATAGCAGAGCCCTCAAACGGACAGTCTGGCGTCTTCAGATTGTGTTCGATGTTGCTTCGGGCCGATCCTGCTCCCTTCCCCTGTGTTAAACAGCAAGTCATTTTGGGACATCAATCTATGATTGCGGTCAAGCAAGATTCAACCTTCTGGATCTGGGAGGAGTCATGTGACCCAATAGGAATGTAGATTTGAGTGTCGTCAGCATAACAGTGGAAGCTAATTCCGTAGCTGCAAATAATATCGGCAAGAGTAAGCATGTCGATTACAAAGAGCAGTGGACCATGGACCAACCCTGGGGAAGGCCAAAGCTGAAGTGACTGTTTTGATTTTGAATCTTCACAAAGAACAAATTCCCTGACTGAGAGAGGTATGAATGACTACATTCATCAGCATAGAATCAGATGGATGAACAGTATTGGATACATGACAAGATTGTATGAGAAAGGTACTGGTCCTAATGCTGAACCTTGGGGCCTCCAGGTAGACCCAGACATCTCTGAGTGTTTGAGAAGGAGATAAACCCATGCTAGGCCGCCTGAAAACTAGCAAACATGGTTTACCGTAAAGTCACCACAGATCCTTTTAATATGAGGCAGGCTGTGCACTGCTGTTCTCCAGTAGCGGGCCTGAAAAAGAAGGTGGTTTACGAGGCAGCTCTGAACCTCTTGGTCTGCTTTAAAAAGAGGGTTGATACCACACATGACACCACAAGACATGGACAAGAATCTTCACATCCCAATCCCTCCCTGTTTCCTCCATCACCCGTGCCCAACCCCCATCCCCACCATCACCACCCGCACCTCTCCTGACCCCCACCCACACCATCATCACCCCCACCTCTCCCGACCCCCACCCACACCATCACCACCCCCACCTCTCCCGACCCCCACCCACACCACCCCCACCCCCAACCCACACCCCCACCCCCAACCCACACCCACACCATCACCACCCCCACCTCTCCCGACCCCCACCCACACCACCCCCACCTCTCCCGACCCCCACCCACACCATCACCCACACCCACACCATCACCACCCCCACCCCCACCTCTCCGACCCCCACCCACACCATCACCACCCCCACCTCTCTGACCCCATCACCAGACCACCTGCTAGATCAAGCGCAGCCCACTTAATCCTCCCCAGCATAATTCCTCGGAGATTAGGGTCTGTGCTCTTGACCCGCTTGTCGTACGGAGACGCTCAGACACTCAGACTGCCTCTACACCGTCTAGGGAGGCCTCGTTGTACGGAGACGCTCAGACACTCAGACTGCCTCTACACCGTCTAGGGAGGCCTCATTGTACGGAGACACTCAGACTGCCTCTACACCGTCTAGGGAGGCCTCATTGTACGGAGACACTCAGACTGCCTCTACACCGTCTAGGGAGGCCTCGTTGTACGGAGACGCTCAGACACTCAGACTGCCTCTACACCGTCTAGGGAGGCCTCGTTGTACGGAGACACTCAGACTGCCTCTTCACCGTCTAGGGAGGCCTCGTTGTACGGAGACACTCAGACTGCCTCTACACCGTCTAGGGAGGCCTCGTTGTACGGAGACACTCGGTTTGCAGGGCTCAGAGAGGTGAATCCCACAGTGTCTCTGTGGATGTGTGTGTGGGTGGGTGCTGTTGGCCGATGTTTGAGCAGCAGGGCTGAGGAAACAGAGGAGGAGAGCAGACAAGGTGACCTCTGACCTGCATTCTCATGGTTGACTAACGCTCCAACGCTGAAGCTGAGAGTCTTTTAAGATCTTTCAAACAAAGATTGTGTGAGAGAGAGATGGAGTGGAGAAGAAGGAGAGAAGCAGAAATAATAATGTCAGGTAGAATCAAGTTAGATGGTTCAATTTGTTGAAACAAATGTGTAATAGCCATTCAACATCGTTACTATTAACTACAATTTTCACTGTCCCTCCTCCATCACAGCTGTCATGTTTGTGATCACAGAGTGACTACAGCCAGCGCAGAATCAGGACGAATGTGGATCTAAAATCAGACCTGAATCTGATCAGGACCACTCATGCTGAATTTAAATGATCAGATTCCATGGGAGTTGTGCTGTTCACACTGGTCTGAGAATATAGGATCTGAGCCCCTTTTGCTTGCAGTGTGAACAACGCCAAACCGACACAAGCAAGGGTTGAAACGATTGAAACAATGTGTGCAAACCCATCGTGGGCGGTAGTTTTAGTCTTTAATTCAAGTGGAGCCTCGAGGGCTTGGAGGATCCAATATCCTACTCCAGTTTGCAACCAGTCCATCTAGGCTTTTTTCATTTTGTCATTATAAAATGTTTTCACGAGACAGCTTGATCAGCATGCTTTCAAAGACTGTGTGTGTGTGCGTTGTTGCATGCGTTAGAGTCTTAGTGTGTGTGTGTGTTGTGGGGATTATGCATATATGTCCATGTGTGGCCAGATATGTGTTGACATGTGAATGTGTGTGCTAATGACCCATGCCCCTTGGTGTTTCAGTACATAGTAAATAACTCCAGTCAATTTTCTCTGCTGGAGTCTGAGGTGTTATCCCTGGCTAGGGTTAGGAAGGCCCGAGAACAGAGACTAGTTAGACTAGTTAGTTTACATGTAGTCTCATAGGGTTAGGAAGGCCTGAGAACAGAGACTAGTTAGACTAGTTAGTTTACATGTAGTCTCATAGGGTTAGGAAGGCCTGAGAACAGAGACTAGTTAGACTAGTTAGTTTACATGTAGTCTCATAGGGTTAGGAAGGCCTGAGAGCAGAGACTAGTTAGACTAGTTAGTTTACATGTAGTCTCATAGGGTTAGGAAGGCCTGAGAACAGAGACTAGTTAGACTAATTAGTTTACATGTAGTCTCATAGGGTTAGGAAGGCCTGAGAGCAGAGACTAGTTAGACTAGTTAGTTTACATGTAGTCTCATAGGGTTAGGAAGGCCTGAGAACAGAGACTAGTTAGACTAGTTAGTTTACATGTAGTCTCATAGGGTTAGGAAGGCCTGAGAACAGAGACTAGTTAGACTAGTTAGTTTACATGTAGTCTCATAGGGTTAGGAAGGCCTGAGAACAGAGACTAGTTAGACTAGTTAGTTTACATGTAGTCTCATAGGGTTAGGAAGGCCCGAGAACAGAGACTAGTTAGACTAGTTAGTTTACATGTAGTCTCATAGGGTTAGGAAGGCCCGAGAACAGAGACTAGTTAGACTAGTTAGTTTACATGTAGTCTCATAGGGTTAGGAAGGCCCGAGAACAGAGACTAGTTAGACTAGTTAGTTTACATGTAGTCTCATAGGGTTAGGAAGGCCCGAGAACAGAGACTAGTTAGACTAGTTAGTTTACATGTAGTCTCATAGGGTTAGGAAGGCCCGAGAACAGAGACTAGTTAGACTAGTTAGTTTACATGTAGTCTCATAGGGTTAGGAAGGCCCGAGAACAGAGACTAGTTAGACTAGTTAGTTTACATGTAGTCTCATAGGGTTAGGAAGGCCCGAGAACAGAGACTAGTTAGACTAGTTAGTTTACATGTAGTCTCATAGGGTTAGGAAGGCCTGAGAACAGAGACTAGTTAGACTAGTCAGTTTACATGTAGTCTCATAGGGTTAGGAAGGCCTGAGATCAGAGACTAGTTAGATCAATAACTAGTGGGTTCAATAACTGTTTACAGCTTGCTGTCATTTATATGTAATAAATAAAAGAATATCATTATATAAATATGATATACAAATAGGCAGATCAATGATGCAGAGAGTACAAGTCTTCACACTTGACTGTTGCTGCCACTAACCCTCTGTCTCTCTCCTCCCCTTCTCTGTCTGTCTGTCTCTCTCTCCTCCCCATCTCTCTCTGTCTCTCTCTCCTCCCCTTCTCTCTCTGTCTCTCTCTCCTCCCCTTCTCTCTCTGTCTCTCTGTCTCTCTCTCCTCCCCTTCTCTCTCTGTCTCTCTCTGTCTCTCTCTCCTCCCCTTCTCTCTCTGTCTCTCTCTGTCTCTCTCTCCTCCCCTTCTCTCTCTGTCTCTCTCTCCTCCCCTTCTCTCTCTGTCTCTCTCTGTCTCTCTCTCCTCCCCTTCTCTCTCAGTCTCTCTCTCCTCCCCTTCTCTCTCTGTCTCTCTCTGTCTCTCTCTCTCTCTCTGTCTCTCTGTCCTCCCCTTCTCTCTCTGTCTCTCGCTGTCTCTCTCTCCTCCCCTTCTCTCTCTGTCTCTCTCTGTCTCTCTGTCTCTCTCTCCTCCCCTTCTCTCTCTGTCTCTCTGTCCTCCCCTTCTCTCTCTGTCTCTCTCTCCTCCCCTTCTCTCTCTGTCTCTCTGTCTCTCTCTCCTCCCCTTCTCTCTCTGTCTCTCTGTCTCTCTCTCCTCCCCTTCTCTCTCTGTCTCTCTCCTCCCCCCCCCCCCCCCCCCTCCTGTCTGGTGCCCATTACAGACCGCAGAACCATGGTAAGTTCTGCCCAGGTGCCGGCCGTCTGAACCAGCTGTGTAACCTGCAGCCCTGCCCCCCCGGAGCGCTGGGCTTCCGGGCCCAGCAGTGTGCTGAGTACAACAGCAAGGCCTTCAGGGGCTGGTTCTACAGGTGGAAGCCTTACACCAAAGTAGACCGTAGGTGGACCTTCTGCTTCCCTCACTAGTAGACCGTAGTGGACCTTCTGCTTCCCTCACTAGTAGACCGTAGTGGACCTTCTGCTTCCCTCACTAGTAGACCGTAGGTGGACCTTCTGCTTCCCTCACTAGTAGACCGTAGGTGGACCTTCTGCTTCCCTCACTAGTAGACCGTAGTGGACCTTCTGCTTCCCTCACTAGTAGAGCGTAGGTGGACCTTCTGCTTCCCTCAGTTGTACCTTGTACCTTAATAAGGGAAATAAAGGGAAAATAATTAATATAATAATAAAACCGACAGACACACACACACGTGCATTTAGACTCAGGAGTGCACATGGACGCACAAACACACACACACACACACACACAAACAAACGTGCATTTAGACTTAGGAGTGCACATGGACGCACACATACAAACAAACGTGCATTTAGACTTAGGAGTGCACATGGACGCACACACACACACATACAAACAAACGTGCATTTAGACTCAGGAGTGCACACACACACACACACACAGACACACAGACACGCACACACACACACACACACACACACACACACACGTGCATTTAGACTCAGGAGTGCACACAGACACGCACACACACACAGACGCAGGTTTATATATTTAAGTACAATCACCTAACAATAACCCTTATGTGTAAATATGAATAAAGAACTGGTGCTATGTACAGATCATCGGGACCCCTGTTCTGCTACCCTTAATGAACTTGTTGATTCTGCCTCCAATGGTAAACAGATGTTCTTATAAACTTTCTCACATCTCTCTCAGAGTAAGAGTTATCTGCCAAGGAATGTTGTTGAGAACTGACAAGGAATATATATATATACAGTGTACAGTGTATATATATATTCTTGTGGAGAATGTGCTGCCATTTTTTCTATTTCTGGATCCACATTCCTCCTGAACTGCACTTACATTAATACTACTTGAAGCGATTAGGTTTTATTGAACCAAGTAGGAGGTGGTGTCACTGAATCAACATGGAATAACTGGTGCCGTGTGGTGCAGGCCTATGCTTGTCTTGGTCCCTTGTAGGTAAAGAACAAATTGCTTGGCCAAATCTAACCAGCGCACAATCATTTGCTGCTGGCTACTGTTATATGGACGAGAAGCGCTGGAGGCAAGGTATCAGAGCGCTTTGATGGATGCTAATGTCACGTTCGCTCCAAGACTTGTAGCCACCTGCACCCCCTCCCAATCCCGAGACCGGTCTGGTCCTCACCGCAGGCCTGCGGGCCACTCAGCCATTTATCTGCTTATTATCTAGCTCAGCTTATTATCAGCCGGAGGAAGAGGAGTATGAGAGCAGCACGTTTGTACCTTTGGAGCTGTGGCTTATCGCAGGGTGAGTCTGCTCCAGGCGGCTACCTGCTGCTTTGATCAACAATTAGCTGCGGAAGTCTGTCTTTAGAACCTGATCTGACCTTTTTAAGGTCTGACTGTTCTCTTATCCATGGAAACCCATCCCTCATATACACTTATCATCATCAGCCCAAATAAAAATACTAAATACATTGGAAAGGAAATTACTGGGCTAATACAATTATTTGCGGTGGCTCAAAGTCTTCTCTGTTTGTTCTGTGCTGATGCTCTCTCTCTCCGGCTGCTCCTCCGCAGAGGAAGACATCTGTAAGCTGTACTGCATCACAGAAGACTTTGACTTCTTCTTCGCCATGTCCAGCAAGGTCCAAGATGGCACCTCCTGCGCCGAGAACAAGAGAGATGTCTGCATCGACGGTGCCTGTGAGGTTTGTGGAGGCTGCAGTGTGATTGTCTGTGTGTAACTGTGTGTGTGTGTGGTGTGTAACCTGTGTGTGTGTGTGGTGTGTAACTGTGTGTGTGTGGTCTGTAACCTGTGTGTGTGGTGTGTGTTTAGTGTGTAACCTGTGTGTGTGTATGGTGTGTAACTGTGTGTGTGTGGTGTGTAACCTGTATGTGTGTGTGTAACCTGTGTGTGTGTGTGTGTGGTGTGTAACCTGTGTGTGTGTGTAACTGTGTGTGTGTGTGTGTGTGTGGTGTGTAACCTGTGTGTGTGTGTGGTGTGTAACCTGTGTGTGTGTGTAACTGTGTGTGTGGTGTGTAACCTGTGTGTGTGTGTGTAACTGTGTGTGTGTGTGTGTGTTGTGTGTAACCTGTGTGTGTGTGTGGTGTGTAACCTGTGTGTGTGTGTGTGTAACCTGTGTGTGTGTGTGGTGTGTAACTCTGTGTGTGTGTGGTGTGTAACCTGTGTGTGTGTGTGTGTGTGTGGTGTGTAACCTGTGTGTGTGTGTGTGGTGTGTAACCTGTGTGTGTGTAACCTGTGTGTGTGTAACTGTGTGTGTGTGTGTGTGTGTGTGGTGTGTAACCTGTGTGTGTGTGTGGGGGGGGGGTGTGTAACCTGTGTGTGTGTGTGTTGTGTGTGTGTGTGTGTGTGTGTGGTGTGTAACCTGTGTGTGTGTGTGTGTGTGTGTGGTGTATAACCTGTGTATGTGTGTAACCTGTGTATGTGTGTGTGTGTGTGTGGGGTGTGTGTAACGTGTGTGTGTGTGGTGTGTAACCTGTGTGTGTGTGTAACCTGTGTGTGGTGTGTAACCTGTGTGTGTGTGTAACCTGTGTGGGGTGTGTAACCTGTGTGTGTGTGTTGTGTGTAACATGTGTGTGTGGTGTGTAACCTGTGTGTGTGTGTGTGTGTGTGTGTGTGTGTGTGTGGTGTGTAACCTGTGTGTGTGTGTGGTGTGTAACCTGTGTGTGTGTGTGTGTGTGTGTGTGTGTGTGTGGTGTGTAACCTGTGTGTGTGTGTGTGTGTGGTGTGTAACCTGTGTGTGTGTGTGGTGTGTAACCTGTGTGTGTGTGTGTGTGTGTGTGTGTGTGGTGTGTAATCTGTGTGTGTGTGTGTGTGTGTGTAGGCTGTGGGCTGTGATCAGATGCTCGGGTCCAAGGCCTCCCTGGATGCCTGTGGAGTCTGCAAGGGAGACAACAGCACATGCCGGTTCTTTACGGGCCGGTACACACTTCAGCACCGAGCCAACGGTACGCTGCTCTACGCCTACACACCTCATAACGTTAAGATAGGATCTAAATCTAAAGACATGGACCTCATAACGCTAAGATAGGATCTAAATCTAAAGACATGGACCTCATAACGTTAAGATAGGATCTAAATCTAAAGACATGGACCTCATAACGTTAAGATAGGATCTAAATCTAAAGACATGGACCTCATAACGTTAAGATAGGATCTAAATCTAAAGACATGGACCTCATAACGTTAAGATAGGATCTAAATCTAAAGACATGGACCTCATAACGTTAAGATAGGATCTAAATCTAAAGACATGGACCTCATAACGTTAAGATAGGATCTAAATCTAAAGACATGGACCTCATAACGTTAAGATAGGATCTAAATCTAAAGACATGGACCTCATAACGTTAAGATAGGATCTAAATCTAAAGACATGGACCTCATAACGTTAAGATAGGATCTAAATCTAAAGACATGGACCTCATAACGTTAAGATAGGATCTAAATCTAAAGACATGGACCTCATAACGCTAAGATAGGATCTACTCTGTAAAATCTAAAGACTTTAGATTCATAAACTAAAAGGAGCTGAAATCTGGGTGAACGTGGCTCTACACTTTCCTTCGTTTCACCTGTCTTGACCAATCATATTGCTGGATTCAGGGATCTGTAAGAAGTAATGTTCAAACCGCGAACGGAAACTCAGCCAGCACTAGCAAACTCTCCTGGTGGCGAGACCAGCTGAGACATCCAGTCCGGGCTCTGGCGTTCTTAGAAAAGAGACTGTACAGGTTTCAAATCAACACGTGCAGACTGGCCGCTGTGCAAACACACTTCATAAGATCCCCTTCTGAAAGCCCCATCCACAGGCTCAAATGAAACAGGAAGCCAACAGGGCGTGACTCCTCACCCCAGTAGGACTGATCCGAGGCGAGATCCGTCACCATTCCTCCTTCTCCACAGAATACTACTCCATGGTGACGGTGCCAGCCGGGGCACGCAGCATCTCCATCCAGGAGATGGAGGTGTCCACCAGCTACCTGGCAGTGCGGTCCCTGAAGAGGAAGCACTACCTCACGGGGGACTGGACCGTGGACTGGCCCGGCAAGTTCCTCTTTGGCGGAACCGTGTTCGACTACCAGCGCTCGTTCGACCGCCCGGAACGCCTGTACGCCGCCGGGCCAACCAATGAGACGCTGGTGTTTGAGGTAGGTGCCAACCAATGAGACGCTGGTGTTTGAGGTAGGTGCCAACCAATGAGACGCTGGTGTTTGAGGTAGGTGCCAACCAATGAGACGCTGGTGTTTGAGGTAGGTGCCAACCAATGAGACGCTGGTGTTTGAGGTAGGTGCCAACCAATGAGACGCTGGTGTTTGAGGTAGGTGCCAACCAATGAGACGCTGGTGTTTGAGGTAGGTGCCAACCAATGAGACGCTGGTGTTTGAGGTAGGTGCCAACCAATGAGACGCTGGTGTTTGAGGTAGGTGCCAACCAATGAGACGCTGGTGTTTGAGGTAGGTGCCAACCAATGAGACGCTGGTGTTTGAGGTAGGTGCCAACCAATGAGACGCTGGTGTTTGAGGTAGGTGCCAACCAATGAGACGCTGGTGTTTGAGGTAGGTGCCAACCAATGAGACGCTGGTGTTTGAGGTAGGTGCCAACCAATGAGACGCTGGTGTTTGAGGTAGGTGCCAACCAATGAGACGCTGGTGTTTGAGGTAGGTGCCAACCAATGAGACGCTGGTGTTTGAGGTAGGTGCCAACCAATGAGACGCTGGTGTTTGAGGTAGGTGCCAACCAATGAGACGCTGGTGTTTGAGGTAGGTGCCAACCAATGAGACGCTGGTGTTTGAGGTAGGTGCCACCTGACGTAGGCTGAGGGAGGGTCACGATGTAGGGTTACCCCGGTCTACCGCAACGCAATTTACGTAGTCTTACTTCCTATGAGCTGTAGACCAGTAACCAGTCCCAGTCTCTTACTTCCTATGAGCTGTAGACCAGTAACCAGTACCTGGTCTCTTACTTCCTATGAGCTGTAGACCAGTAACCAGTCCCAGTCTCTTACTTCCTATGAGCTTTAGACCAGTAACCAGTCCCAGTATCTTACTTCCTATGAGCTGTAGACCAGTGAACAGTCCCAGTCTCTTACTTCCTATGAGCTGTAGACCAGTGAACAGTCCCAGTCTCTTACTTCCTATGAGCTGTAGACCAGTGAACAGTCCCAGTCTCTTACTTCCTATGAGCTGTAGACCAGTTAACAGTCCCAGTCTCTTACTTCCTGTGAGCTGTAGACCAGTTAACAGTCCCAGTCTCTTACTTCCTGTGAGCTGTAGACCAGTTAACAGTCCCAGTCTCTTACTTCCTGTGAGCTGTAGACCAGTTAACAGTCCCTGGTCTCTTACTTCCTGTGAGCTGTAGACCAGTTAACAGTCCCAGTCTCTTACTTCCTACGGGCTGTAGACCAGTTAACCAGTAACCAGTAACCAGTAACCAGTCCCTGGTGCGAGACGAATAAGAAAAAGAAAAAGAAAGACATAACAATAAATAATCAATTAATCTTTTTGACGATAAATTGACAATGCAATATCATAATCATGTACCGGAAACAGATATCACTCATTCTGAAGTCTCCCCGTCGCTGAACCCATGTAGCTGAAACGGATATCCCTCCCTCCGAAGCACGATCGGAAATCCCGCCCCCTCTCTTGCCAATAATGCACATTTGTAGCACCCTGTTCCAGCCTGGGAGCCATGTGAACACCCTGAATCCAGCTCACTGTGAAAGCACGGAGGCCGTGTCCTGTCATGTCTGAAGAGAAGCTTTCAAGCCAGTGGTTGTGTCTGGTCCCCGCCATGTTGAAACAGGAAAACATCCACATTTGGCAAACAGCATCAGCGCATATTTGTGGAGCTGGAACTCATTGGAGAACCTGAGTGAGACCAGGGAGAGTGAAGGAGGAGGAGATAGCGGTGGAATATTTGGCACATTGTGGGATTAACATAAATCTATAGATTTAATCTGAGATTTAACCATCTCATAAATCTGAGATGGTTTGTCATTGTGGAGCAGGGAGGCTGGGAAGCAATAACATAATGGCGAAAGGTTGAAAAAGGCTGAACGAAATTGCTCAATTAGTCTAAATGGTTCTTTGTGTCGCCACCTTCCCCTACAGCCCACGGAGAGCTTGCATTGCCCTGTGGCCTGCCACACAGCACACAGGGCTGAAGACAGGAGCCCTGGTGAAAACTGACTAGAGCACAGAGTTGTTTTCAATAATCAAGCACGTTCACAAGATGTACAAGATGGAAACGGCTGGGATATTGTGAGGAGCCACATGAGTAGGAGGCAGGAGTAATTTCCGATCCAGAGAACGTTCCATCCTGTTTATCAGGCTGCTGTATTTGGAGGCCAGTGCTTGAGGTGTGAGCAGGTTTTCTCCCGTACCCAGAAGAACTGTTGAAACAGGAGAGAAAGGTGCATCCCCCTGATGTAACCCCAAATGCTTCACTTCTTCCTCTAGTTTCACAGGTTTCAACGGTTCTCTGCTTACCGAGGTGCATGCCTGTAGGCTAAAGCCAACGAGGTGTTAGGGTAGCTCATAGCTTTTGTCAGCAAAACCTAATTGTCACGTGAACTATGAAGTTTGGCTGTGGAAACGAAAGTGGAAAGCAATTGCAATGTTAGAGTCTCCCACCTGTCTCCCCTGCACCTCGGCTGAAGTGGATAGTCCTGTACAAGCTGGTCCTCTGTCAGCCCCTGGAGCTACAAGAGACTGCACTGCCGCTGCTACAAAGTGCCAAGTTGTCCTGTAAATCAGGGAGGAATTCCACTGGGATATTCTACCCACATGTCATGTTTTGGTATTCCTGGAATGTCTTGGTATTTGACAATCGTTAATGCACTAGTTGCTATACACATGTTGACATTGGAGTTGGTTTGATCCTCCCAAACTATAATGCTCCCAGAAATCATACCTGAAAAATGGTGGATTCCTCTATCCAGAATCCCCCTGTAGTGTAACCGATATACACTAGAACATAATGCCTTTCACAATAGCACACTGAGTACATCTGCCATAGGCGCGTGCCTCATTGTAATACTGCACTGCTTAGGAAGGCTTGAGAACCAAGATCTTTCCCCACACATTGGCCTTGTAGTTGAAATCCCTCTGAAATCCCTCTGCCATAGCCTAACATGGGGGCCGCTACACTGGCCAGGGCTCACACACACAGGCTACCCCCCCATGGGGACACAGGCTACCCCCCCATGGGGACACACACAGGCTACCTCCCCCATGAGGACACAGGCTACCCCCCCATGGGGACACACAGGCTACCCCCCCATGGGGACACAGGCTACCCCCCCATGGGGACACAGGCTACCCCCCCATGGGGACACAGGCTACCCCCCCATGAGGACACACAGGCTACCCCCCCATGAGGACACACACAGGCTACCCCCCCATGGGGACACAGGCTACCCCCCCATGAGGACACACAGGCTACCCCCCCATGGGGACACAGGCTACCCCCCCATGGGGACACACAGGCTACCCCCCCATGGGGACACAGGCTACCCCCCCATGGGGACACAGGCTACCCCCCCATGGGGACACAGGCTACCCCCCCATGAGGACACACAGGCTACCCCCCCATGAGGACACACACAGGCTACCTCCCCCATGAGGACACACAGGCTACTCCCCCCCATGGGGACACACACAGGCTACCTCCCCCATGAGGACAACAGTCAGGCTACCTCCCCCATGAGGACACACAGGCTACCTCCCCCATGAGGACACACAGGCTACCTCCCCCATGAGGACACACAGGCTACCTCCCCCATGAGGACACACAGGCTACCTCCCCCATGAGGACACAGGCTACCTCCCCCATGAGGACAACAGTCAGGCTACCTCCCCCATGAGGACACACAGGCTACCTCCCCCATGAGGACACACAGGCTACCTCCCCCATGAGGACACACAGGCTACCCCCCCCATGAGGACAACAGTCTCTCCACAGGGCAGCCTCTCAGGCTCAAGCCTTCGTGCGTTCAGCGATGCACTCAGCGGGAGCCTGCCGCCAGTCTGCAGATGACAGCCCATAATAATCTCCCTAAGTATGTCCTGCAGTTACAACACGGCCTGGCAGACAGACAGAGACACAGGGAAGGACAAGAGACAGAGTGGGAGGGAGATGAAAAGATTAAGAAGGATTCTGGGACTGTACTGCAGGACGGGTCGAGGGTCCGGGAGACCTGGATTATTTGATGCCACAAAGTCAGAGGGAGAGAGTGAGGATGGGGGTGTGGGGGGGGGGGGGGGGGGGGGTGTAGGAAATGGAAATAAGACTTTTAACGGTTTTCCACTCACTGCTGAATGGTTGCGGATTTAACACACATGACTCGACTCAGCGCTGCCACAGGAATTACAGAGGGGTTAGGGGGAGGAAGAACAGCTGGAGACAGAGTGGATGGAGAATGTGTGTGAGTGGGTGGGTGTGTGTGTGAGTGTGTGTGTGTGTCTGATTGTGTTTGTGTTTGTGAGTGTGTGTGTGTGATTGTGAGTGTGTGTGTGTGATTGTGTTTGTGTGTGTGAGTGTTAGTGTTTGTGTGAGTGTGTGTGATTGTGAGTGTGTGTTTGTGTGATTGTGTTTGTGTGTGTGTAAGTGTTTGTGTGAGTGTGTGTGATTGTGTTTGTGTGTGTAATTGTGAGTGTGTGTTTGTGTGATTGTGATTGTGAGTGCGTGAGTGTTTGTGTGAGTGTGTGTGATTGAGTGTGTGTGTGTGTGTGTGTTTGCATGTCACAGTCTGCTAAGGTATCTCTTGCAGGTTCTTATTGTGTGTAAAACAGCGAGGAGAAGTTAATGATGCTGGATGTGGGGATAAACGTGGTGGTGTGTTCACATCTGTTGAGCTTTCAGAGGGAGTGGAGGCTTATGCTTTAGCGGAACAGGAAAGGTGAAAGATGAAGGAAGAGGAGGCTAACCCTGCCAGGCAGAGAGAAGCTGGGACTAGAGTCTGTAGATGGAACATGTGGCCACTAGCTCTGGTCTTCCTGGGGAAGTTACGGAGGGGATACTTCTTGCGATGCTGTGGGTTCCTGTCAGTCGAGGGCGTGGGGTGACTAGGAAGTAGTGATGTAATCTTCCATGTCAAGTGGCACCAGTCACCGCCATCGCCACTGACTTGAGCAGCAGGATGGTTGAGCGGCCCTGAAAAGCACTTGATGCTCAGTGATGCTGATGACTTAATCTAACAATCATCTCTTTCAACATCAGAGAGACACCTGGTTGTGCCGTGTTGTAGCTGTGTGGATTCTTTCTGTAGGCACGATCCATAGTCAAACATTGCCAATATAAACCGATTACCAAAAAAGAGTGCAGCTCCTTCTCCAACACAGCAGTGCTCCTAAATCTAAGAGGATGCTTCTGTCGATCCTAATCAGGTTTGTTTATTTCATACACTGAGCCCAAATGCCCAAATGTCTGGATGCATGGCACGGCTTGTGTTACTGGAACACAGGGTGGTCCAGCAGCCCTGTAGCAAAGCGTATGTGGGATGGAGAAGAGGAGACATGCATCAGAGTCCATCCTAAGATGGGTTCTGATGCAGCTGGTTCCGATGGTTTGGCTAATGCATGAAACCATTACGACTAGGTCGGTTTCGGTTGATGGGATGGATAACATTAGCGAGGAACAAGGACAGTGGTATTTCAGTCATCTGAGGCCAGACACAGGTGAAAGTAGGTAAGTAAGTCCAGTGTATTGAAAGTGTCTGTTGGCCAAACGGTTCACTGAGGTTTGGCTTTCTAATACTGGCCCCCGCCGCGGTCCGTGTCAAGGCTGGTAAAAGACGTCCTGGTGGTGGACGTCCCTGCTGTCCACCTTGGGTTATTAGCCAGGGTTTGTTTAGTCTGCTGTGGCTCTGTTCTGAGCCGGGTCCAAGGTGAGTCAAACTGTGGCTCAGACCAACAGAAGGGGAAGTGGTTCTGCAAGGCCCAATGCCCGCGCCAGCCACGGATTAGTTTCAAACCATTTGTTCACACAAAAGATCCACAGAAACATTTTGAATTCATGAAGATGAAGTGAGGCAATACAACACACCGTCTGTCTGGGCTGCGTCCTGCCTCTGTTGAAGATAGAATAACTGAATTCAGCGTTTGGAAGAACCGTTTCTAAGACCAATGAAGGCATATTGAAGTGTGTTATATGTGGGACTGAATAGAATCAATAGCCAGCAACATAATAGGCTAATAGACCTACAGAACGTTTCCCAGGAAAACGGGTTACATCACATGCTGATTATATAAATGTGGCCCAAATAACTTTTATTTCCATCCAAGCAATTTTTGGTGTGGAACTTTATAATTATAGACCAAACCTTTTCCTTTTGCTTTAATGTGTACGTCTGTAATCATTCAGACACTGGTCACGCTTGACTTGAATATACAAATAAATACATGGCGGATTCTAGAGTTTAGAACAACATTTTCTATAGAAAAATTACCTATTTATATGAAAGTCACCTCCCAGTCCAAATAAAGATGTTTTTAATGACTCAACCAGAACAACAAGTACAAAGTGTGTGGTGAGTTGGTGAGGGAACACAGCAGTCTTTGGTCCTCATGCTCACACAGCTGGACACAGCTGGAGCTCCAGGGCCAAGCTGCTACCTGCTCACTGATCTTCTCCACGCGCTTCCTCGCTGTCATCACCTGACAAACGTGGTCCTGCCCACGGCCCACTGGTCTGCCAGGGTCTGTGTGGAACCTGTCTGCCAGAGTCTGTGTGGAACCTGTCTGCCAGGGTCTGTGTGGAACCTGTCTGCCAGAGTCTGTGTGGAACCTGTCTGCCAGGGTCTGTGTGGAACCTGTCTGCCAGAGTCTGTGTGGAACCTGTCTGCCAGGGTCTGTGTGGAACATGTCTGCCAGGGTCATGACTACATCCGGACAGATGGGGATTTTACAGACCGGCGTCGAAATATAGGACAACATATTGACAGACACACACACACACACACACACACACACACACACACACACACACACACACACACACACACACACACAAAGAAGACTTTTCCAACATGACAACAGAGGTTTTTCCTAGACTATATGTGGTCGTTTCTAAGTAGTATTCTAGTAGTTTTTGCAGTGCTTTGAGATACTGCACAAGGGAACTTTGCAGCACCCTGCTGTGATCAATGGGATCCGTCAAGATGCCTGTTTCATTGGAACGACATCTACGTGGTGGAGTTCACCAAAATACCCATAAACAGTCCCTAACAACTTACATCACTGGACGTTTTTCTCTCTCTCTTTGTCTCTCTGGATCTCAATTCAATTATTGGATTTTGTCTGCTGTATAGTTCCACAGCAGTTAACAACTCTCTCTCTCTCTGTTCCTCCCTCTCTCTCTCTCTCTCTGTTCCTCCCTCTCTCTCTCTTGCTGTCCCTCTCTCTCTCTGTTCCTCTCTCTCTCTCTCTGTTCCTCTCTCTCCATCTCTCTCTCTCTCTCCCTCTCTCTCACTCTCTGTACCTCCATCTCTCTCTCTCTCTCTCTCTCTCTGTTCCTCCATCTCTCTCTCTCTCTCCCTCTCTCTCTCTCTGTTCCTCCATCTCTCTCTCTCTCTCCCTCTCTCTCTCTCTGTTCCTCCATCTCTCTCTCTCTCTCTCTTTCTCTCTCTGTTCCTCCATCTCTCTCTCTCTCTCTGTTCCTCCCTCTCTCTGTTCCTCTCTCTCTCTCTCTCTGTGTTCCTCCATCTCTCTCTCTCTCTTTCTCTCACTCTCTGTTCCTCCATCTCTCTCTCTCTCTCTCTCCCTCTCTCTCTCTCTCTCTCTCTCTCTCTCTCTCGCTGTTCCTCCATCTCTCTCTCTCTCTCTTTCTCTGTTCCTCCATCTCTCTCTCTCTCTTTCTCTCTCTGTTCCTCCATCTCTCTCTCTCTCTCTCTCTCTCTCTCTCTCTCTCTCTCTCTCTCTCTCTCTCTCTCTCTCTCTCTGTTCCTCCATCTCTCTCTCTCTCTCTCTCTCTCTCTCTCTCTCTCTCTCTCTCTCTCTCTTTCTCTGTTCCTCCATCTCTCTCTCTCTCTCTTTCTCTGTTCCTCCATCTCTCTCTCTCTCTTTCTCTCTCTGTTCCTCCATCTCTCTCTCTCTCTCTCTCTCTCTCTCTCTCTCTCTGTTCCTCCATCTCTCTCTCTCTCTCTCTCTCTCTCTCTCTCTCTCTCTCTCTCTCTCTCTCTCTTCTCTCTCTCTCTCTCTGTTCCTCCATCTCTCTCTCTCTCTTCCTCCATCTCTCTCTCTCTCTCTCTCTCTCTCTCTCTCTCTCTCTCTCTCTCTCTCTCTCTCTCTCTCTCTCTCTCTCTCTCTCTCTCTCTCTCTCTCTCTCTCTCTCTCTCTCCCTCTCTCTCTCTCTAGATCCTGCTGCAGGGGGAGAATCCAGGTGTGTTGTGGGAGTACACGCTGCCTCGGAGCGAGAGGAAGCCAGAATACACCTGGGGCGTGGTGCGCTCCAACTGCTCGGCTCCCTGCGCCGGAGGTGTGTGAGTGTGTGTGTGTGTGGGTGGGAGGGTGTGTGTGTGTGGGTGGGAGGGTGTGTGTGTGTGGGTGGGAGGGTGTGTGTGTGTGGGTGGGAGGGTGTGTGTGTGTGGGTGGGAGGGTGTGTGTGTGTGTGTGTGTGTGTGTGTGTGTGTGTGGTAGGGAGGGTGTGTGTGTGCGTGGGAGGGTGTGTGTGTGTGTGTGTGTGTGTGTGGGAGGGTGTGTGTGTGTGGGTGGGAGGGTGTGTGTGTGTGGGTGGGAGGGTGTGTGTGTGTGTGTGTGGGAGGGTGTGTGTGTGTGTGTGTGTGTGTGTGTGTGTGGGTGGGAGGGTGTGTGTGTGTGTGCGTGGGAGGGTGTGTGTGTGTGTGTGTGTGTGTGTGTGTGTGTGTGGGAGGGTGTGTGTGTGTGGGTGGGAGGGTGATTCTGCATGCATGGTCCTTCGATCAGCTCCATCCTCAGGGTCCTGGGGTTCTGTAGCCGCCAGCAGGCAGACAAACTGATGTTCCCCGCTGCTCTCTCTCGCTCTGCGTGCTTCTCTATCGCGCTTTTGGCCCCGTGTATAATGATCTCCCTCTGCAGTGCTCCTCTGCCGGCTGATATGATGGGCTGGTGGGTGGGTTAGTGTCTCGGTTCGTAGCAGGATCCCGACCGGCTGATATGATGGGGTGGTGGGTGGGTTAGTGTCTCGGTTCGTAGCGGTATCCCGACCGGCTGATATGATGGGCTGGTGGGTGGGTTAGTGTCTCGGTTCGTAGCAGGATCCCGACCGGCTGATATGATGGGGTGGTGGGTGGGTTAGTGTCTCGGTTCGTAGCAGGATCCCGACCGGCTGATATGATGGGGTGGTGGGTGGGTTAGTGTCTCGGTTCGTAGCGGTATCCCGACCGGCTGATATGATGGGGTGGTGGGTGGGTTAGTGTCTCGGTTCGTAGCAGGATCCCGACCGGCTGATATGATGGGGTGGTGGGTGGGTTAGTGTCTCGGTTCGTAGCGGTATCCCGACCGGCTGAGCGGATAGGTGGAACAGAAGCCCGAGGAGGCATGCTGGGAGACAGCAGGGAGCATAAAGGGAACGTTCAGGCATGTTCTGCTCATCTGGGGGAGGTGGTGCTTTGACCTACAGGGTCATCTTTAACCTTCCTCTCCATTGGCACTAGTTTCAAAACAAGGTATTATCATTATTATTGGGTGTCAGTTGGCAATCAAGTGCATGGTTACCGACAGTTTAAAAAGGCATTTTAAGGGTTTGAAAGGTAAGAAACATACTCCCGTTGATATGCTCTCTCTTTGAACTGTCTCTCATCTGTCTCTCAGGCCGTATCTCCACCAAGGCCATCTGTCTGCAGGACCAGAAGCTGCAGGTGAACTCCAGCCTGTGCAGCCCCCAGACCAGACTCACCATGGGCTCCCTGCTGTGCAACACACAGCCCTGCCCTGCCTAGTAAGACCCCCTGTGGGTCTCCCACATTTGTTTGTGTGTGTTGTCCTCTGCGGATTAGAGGTGGCATGTGTTTGCATGTCACACACTCACACATGTGTGGGTGTGTGACTCTGAACTTGCGGCAGTGTGTGTGAGTGTGTGTGTGTGTGTGTGTATGTGTGTGTGACTCTGAACTTGAGGCATTGTGTGTGTGTGTGTGTGCATGTGTGTATTTGTGTGTGTGGGTGTGTGACTCTGAACTTGCGGCAATGTGTGTGTGTGTGTGTGTGTGTATGTGTGTGTGTGTGCATGTGTGTATGTGCGTGTGTGTGTATGTGTGTGTGTGTGTGAGATAGGCCATACGTCTAGCATTTGGCCTGTGGTCCATTTGCTGTGCTCAGCACCAACGATGCCTAGTTATCCCACTGCTCTCTCCTCTCTCTCCCTTTCCATCCTCTTTGATCCCCTTCCTTCTCTTCCTCCTCTGCTTTTCCATCTCTCCATCCGTGTCTGGTGGCCTATGCTGCTGTGGTCGTCCTCTTGGAGTCTCTGTTGAGTCACTGTCTTCTCACAGCGCTCCTCTGTGGTTCCACCCCAGAGTAAGGGACTAAAATAGGATGCCACGGAGGGAAAGTAAAATGCTGAAGCGTAGTCCAGGCTGCCTTCATCAGACAGTTCAAAGACCACCTTAAACATGAAGACCAGCTCACCTAGACGATGAGCACACTATATCAATGAGACAAAGCCTTCAGCAGACAGTTCAAAGACCACCTTAAACATGAAGACCAGCTCACCTAGACGATGAGCACACTATATCAATGAGACAAAGCCTTCAGCAGACAGGCAAGCAAGCTTTGTCTTTGTTAAGACAGTATGCCTCAAGAAAAAGTTTGTACTCAACTTCCAAAATGTCACGTCTCCTTAAATAACCCAAGCATTGCACTGAATTCAAACCAAGGAACACAAAATAAAATAACACCGGGGAGAGGGGAGATGGATGTCTTACACCAATATGTCTGGGAGGTACAAATTCCTCTTGGCACTATAAAGAATTCATGAGAGAGAGAGAGAACCCTTTGTAATCTATCTCCCGCCATCCATACAAGCCACAACAGATTTCAATTTGAGACTCGGTCTTACCAACTATATTTTCTTCTCAACGATCTTTGTGTGGTCACTGAGACAGCGTGAATCCTCCCGCCTTCACCCCCGGGTGGGCTGGGAGGGGGGTCAAACCCTTCACCCCCGGGTGGGCTGGGAGGGGGGTCAAACCCTTCAGTCCCGGTGGGCTGGGAGGGGGGTGTATCTGGATGTATCTGAGCAGAGTCAGACTCATTCACTGCATGGACCCGGATGGGGATTCTCATGCAAGTGAAAGTGTGCATGAGAATGTGTGCACGTGTGTGGGTGCACATATGAAAGTGCTTTTACCCCCCCCCCCCCCCCCCCCCCCACACACACACACACAGGCTGGCATAAACACTGAGGTATAAACTAGGATGTGCACAGTGGGACAGGCCCGGCTGCTATCGGTTACAGCCCCACCACGCAGCCTCTGTTCCCTGCTGAGTTTCCCACCATCCTGTCCTAATCTCAGGCATACCATTCCCCTTATCTGGGTCAAAGGTATTCAACAGAACCCTCTGACTGCTGGGACACCCCCCCGCACCCTCCCACACACCCACACCCCCCCCCCCCGCACCCTCCCACACAGCCACCCACCCACACCTCCCCCCCGCACCCTCCCACACAGCCACCCACCCACACCCCCCCCCTCCCACACAGCACCCTCCCACACCAGCCACCCACCCCACACCCCCCACACACCCCCCCGCACCCTCCCACACAGCCACCCACCCACACCCCCCCCCCCCGCACCCTCCCACACAGCCACCCACCCACACCCCCACACACCCGCACCCTCCCACACAGCCACCCACCCACACCCCCACACACCCGCACCCTCCCACACAGCCACCCACCCACACCCCCACACACCCGCACCCTCCCACACAGCCACCCACCCACACCCCCCCACCCACTCCCCACACACCCGCACAGCCTGTCTGTGTGTCAGTGTGTCTGTCTGCGTGTCAGTGTGTCTGTCTGCGTGTCAGTGTGTCTGTCTGTCTGCGTGTCAGTGTGTCTGTCTGTCTGCGTGTCAGTGTGTCTGTCTGTCTGTGTGTCAGTGCCCTGTCTGTCTGCGTGTCAGTGTGTCTGTCTGCGTGTCAGTGTGTCTGTCTGCGTGTCAGTGTGTCTGTCTGTCTGTGTGTCAGTGTGTCTGTCTGCGTGTCAGTGTGTCTGTCTGTCTGCGTGTCAGTGTGTCTGTCTGTGTGTCAGTGTGTCTGTCTGTGTGTCAGTGTGTCTGTCTGCGTGTCAGTGTGTCTGTCAGTGTGTCTGTCTGTGTGTCAGTGTGTCTGTCTGTGTGTCAGTGTGTCTGTCTGCGTGTCAGTGTGTCTGTCTGCGTGTCAGTGTGTCTGTCTGTCTGCGTGTCAGTGTGTCTGTCTGTCTGCGTGTCAGTGTGTCTGTCTGTCTGTGTGTCAGTGCCCTGTCTGTCTGCGTGTCAGTGTGTCTGTCTGCGTGTCAGTGTGTCTGTCTGCGTGTC
>JACYXH010000438.1:2345000-2352500 GCA_026745465.1 Lota lota
CCTCCACCACCACCACCACCACCACCACCACCACCATCACCACCACCCCTACCACCACCACCTCCACCACCACCACCACCTCCACCATCACCATCCCACAAACAGCACTCTCTTATAGAGTGCTGTTTGATAATGCCACCCAAGAGTTCAGTACACGGTCACATGGAGACAAGGCCTTCCCTCTCCACCCAAAGATCAATTACCCCCATCCTGCCCCCATCCTGCCCCCATCCTGCCCCCCTCCCAGCATGGAGACCACACCATGGGGGGTCCACTGGCCACTGAGGTGGATGAGGCAGCCTGCATGTTAACACCCCACCAGTACCATATGGGGCCCTCGGCCAGCATCACTGCAGGCTTCTGTTCAGCCTTCATCAATAAACCCCGGGTGGGGGGGGGGGGCTCAGATGATCCAACAGATCGCTCATCAGCCCATCGTGTTCAGGGTCAGGCCTATCTCCCGGTCATCTGGGTTCGGTTGAATGATCCAGTATGATAGGCTGCCATGGGACCACTGACCTTCTGGTTCCATGTTCACCACGGGGGGAATCACACACACACACACTCTCACAGGCACGCACAAACACACTCACATTTACGGTGTGCGTAACGGGGATATGAAGTGGCAAGCCTTGACAGCTGAAGGTTAAAACCTATTCCAGGAAATGATCATGCCAGGAGATATTAATGAAAGCACTGGGCCGTCCCAGACCTTCGCCCAGTGAATCTCAAGCTGTCCAGCCAGCGCTGCTGTCCAGCGGTTACAAAATGAACACAACGTCTGTCCCTTTTTTGTTAAGAGCTTCAGGCAACAAAGTGACTTTTACAACAGCCTTTTAATCCAGGAGAACTACCCTGGTGAACTCCTGGTCACCCTCTGAGCACCACTGCTTCACTTACATCTCTCTCTCTCCTTCCTCCTCCACCCTATCGCTCCTCCACCTTTTCCCACCCTCCACCTCCACCTCCACCACTCCCCATTCTCATCCACCTCCATCCTCGACCTCCTCTCCCTGTTTCTCCTCCTTCATCACACCCTCCTCCTCCACAACCAATTCAACACTTCTACCCTCCTCCTCCACCCTCTTATTCCTCCACCACCCCTTTTCTGCTTTTCCTACCCTTTACCCCACCCTCCTCCTCCTCCTCCTCCACCACCCTCCACCTCCACCACTCCCCACCCTCTTCCTCCTCCTCCTCCACCACCCTCCCCTCCCCACCCTCTTCCTCCTCCTCCACCACTCCCCACCCTCTTCCTCCTCCTCCACCACTCCCCACCCTCTTCCTCCTCCTCCACCACTCCCCACCCTCTTCCTCCTCCTCCACCTCCACCCCTCCACCACTCCCCACCCTCTTCCTCCTCCTCCACCCCTCCCCACCCTCTTCCTCCTCCTCCACCACTCCCCACCCTCTTCCTCCTCCTCCACCACTCCCCACCCTCTTCCTCCTCCTCCACCACTCCCCACCCTCTTCCTCCTCCTCCACCACTCTCCACCCTCTTCCTCCTCCTCCACCACTCTCCACCCTCTTCCTCCTCCTCCACCACTCCCCACCCTCTTCCTCCTCCTCCACCACTCCCCACCCTCTTCCTCCTCCTCCACCACTCCCCACCCTCTTCCTCCTCCTCCACCACTCCCCACCCTCTTCCTCCTCCTCCACCACTCCCCACCCTCTTCCTCCTCCTCCACCACTCCCCACCCTCTTCCTCCTCCTCCACCACTCCCCACCCTCTTCCTCCTCCTCCACCACTCTCCACCCTCTTCCTCCTCCTCCACCACTCCCCACCCTCTTCCTCCTCCTCCACCACTCCCCACCCTCTTCCTCCTCCTCCACCACTCTCCACCCTCTTCCTCCTCCTCCACCCCTCCCCACCCTCTTCCTCCTCCTCCACCACTCCCCACCCTCTTCCTCCTCCTCCACCCCTCCCCACCCTCTTCCTCCTCCTCCACCACTCCCCACCCTCTTCCTCCTCCTCCACCACTCCCCACCCTCTTCCTCCTCCTCCACCACTCCCCACCCTCTTCCTCCTCCTCCACCACTCCCCACCCTCTTCCTCCTCCTCCACCACTCCCCACCCTCTCCTCCTCCTCCACCCCTCCCCACCCTCTTCCTCCTCCTCCACCACTCCCCACCCTCTTCCTCCTCCTCCACCCCTCCCCACCCTCTTCCTCCTCCTCCACCACTCCCCACCCTCTTCCTCCTCCTCCTCCACCACTCCCCACCCTCTTCCTCCTCTCCTCCACCACTCCCCACCCCTCTTCCTCCTCCTCCACCACTCCCCACCCTCTTCCTCCTCCTCCACCACTCCCCACCCTCTTCCTCCTCCTCCACCACTCCCACCCTCTTCCTCCTCCTCCACCCCTCCCCACCCTCTTCCTCCTCCTCCACCACTCCCCACCCTCTTCCTCCTCCTCCACCCCTCCCCACCCTCTTCCTCCTCCTCCACCACTCCCCACCCTCTTCCTCCTCCTCCACCACTCCCCACCCTCTTCCTCCTCCTCCACCACTCCCCACCCTCTTCCTCCTCCTCCACCACCCCCACCCTCTTCCTCCTCCTCCACCACTCCCCACCCTCTTCCTCCTCCTCCACCCCTCCCCACCCTCTTCCTCCTCCTCCACCACCCCTCCACCTCCCCCACCCTCTTCCTCCTCCTCCTCCACCACTCCCCACCCTCTTCCTCCTCCTCCACCACTCCCCACCCTCTTCCTCCTCCTCCACCACTCCCCACCCTCTTCCTCCTCCTCCACCACTCCCCACCCTCCTCCTCCTCCTCCACCACTCCCCACCCTCTTCCTCCTCTTCCTCCTCCTCCACCACTCCCCACCCTCCTCCTCCTCCTCCACCACTCCCCACCCTCTTCCTCCTCTTCCACCACTCCCCACCCTCTTCCTCCTCTTCCACCACTCCCCACCCTCTTCCTCCTCCTCCACCACTCCCCACCCTCTTCCTCCTCCTCCACCACCCTCCTCCTCCACCACTCCCCACCCTCTTCCTCCTCCTCCACCACTCCCCACCCTCTTCCTCCTCCTCCACCCCTCCCCACCCTCTTCCTCCTCCTCCACCACTCCCCACCCTCTTCCTCCTCCTCCACCCCTCCCACCCTCTTCCTCCTCCTCCACCACTCCCCACCCTCTTCCTCCTCTTCCTCCTCCTCCACCCCTCCCCACCCTCTTCCTCCTCCTCCACCACTCCCCACCCTCTTCCTCCTCCTCCACCCTCTTCCTCCTCCTCCACCACTCCCTACCCTCTTCCTCCTCTTCCTCCTCCTCCACCCTTCCCCACCCTCCTCCTCCTCCTCCACCCCTCCCCACCCTCTTCCTCCTCTTCCTCCTCCTCCACCACTCCCCACCCTCCTCCTCCTCCTCCACCACTCCCCACCCTCTTCCTCCTCCTCCACCACTCCCCACCCTCTTCCTCCTCCACCACCCTCCTCCTCCACCACTCCCCACCCTCTTCCTCCTCCTCCACCCTTCCCCACCCTCTTCCTCCTCCTCCACCACTCCCCACCCTCTTCCTCCTCCTCCACCACCCTCCACCCTCTTCCTCCTCCTCCACCACTCCCCACCCTCTTCCTCCTCCTCCACCACTCCCCACCCTCTTCCTCCTCCTCCACCCTTCCCCACCCTCTTCCTCCTCCTCCACCACTCCCACCCTCTTCCTCCTCCTCCACCACCCTCCACCCTCTTCCTCCTCCTCCACCACTCCCCACCCTCTTCCTCCTCCTCCACCACTCCCCACCCTCTTCCTCCTCCTCCACCACTCCCCACCCTCTTCCTCCTCCTCCACCCCTCCCCACCCTCTTCCTCCTCCTCCACCACTCCCCACCCTCTTCCTCCTCCTCCACCACTCCCCACCCTCTTCCTCCTCCTCCACCCCTCCCCACCCTCTTCCTCCTCCTCCACCACCCTCCACCTCCACCCCTCCCCACTGCAGTGCTCCAAGACGTGTGGGCGTGGTCTGAGGAGGCGCAGCGTGTTCTGCAGCAGCGTGGCCCCGGGCCCCAGGGCCCCGGTGGCGGTGCTGCCCGACAGCATGTGCCCCCAGCACCACAGGCCCAAGGCCCAGGAGACGTGTGTTCTGCGCCGCTGCCCCAGGAACGAGCGGCTCCAGTGGATCGCCACCCCCTGGGGAGAGGTGAGCGCAGAGAGTCTGATCATGGGACCGCCAGGCACATGGCTGCCTTCTAGGAATTACACCACACTAAATGATTTCACTCATTTAAAAAGGATTTGACTGATTAAAAAAGGATTTCACTCATTTAAAAAGGATTTGACTGATTAAAAAAGGATTTGACTTATTCTAAAATGTTTTTACTGAGTTGAAAATGATTTTACTGATTTAAAAAATATTTAACTGATTTAAAAAGGATTTTACTGATTTAAAAAGGATTTTACTGATTTAAAAATGATTTTATTGCCTGCCCTCCAAATCATAGTCTGTTGATTGTACGGTTGGAACAGCCGGTCTGGTGTTCAGAGCAGCGGGATACAGAAAGAACGGACCTTTGAATGCCAGTAGACCAATTAGAATGGAGTATTCAACAACGCTGTCTAATAACGGCTCCAGAAGACAGCTCACATACTGTCACCTGAAAGCACCTAAGCTTCCTCGATCTCTGCAGAAGTGAAAAACCCGCTTCATTGTCCATTGGTAATCCCTGGCTATTCAACGTTAACATGAACCTTTTTATTCACCCTTTAAGGCCATGTTATGGTTCAGTCTACAGCTTACGCCTCGCAGGAAGTGACCTGTCAGAGGGTCGAGGGGTCACAATGCATGGATCTTCACTCGGTCTGGACGACATGCGGCTAAATAAACCGATACATGAGCTGTTGATTCTGAACAATTCATCCAGAGCGGGGGAAGAACGATGGCACTCTCTGATGCTTCTTTGACTCTTTTTTGCAGAGTAAACAAAGCGCACACAAAAAGGCAGACTTGCACGGCTTCTGTGATGAATGGTGGTGGCTGGTTTAAAAAGTGCTTCATCTGTAGCCCTTGACATTTGTCAGCAGGAGTGCAGCAATAAAGAGACATGGTGTTGCAATTATAGCTAGCGTGCTGTAGCCAGGAGACACACAGACACACACACACACACACACACACAGACACACACACACAGACACACACACACAGACAAACACACTACACAGACACACACACACACACAGACAGACAGACACACACACACACAGACACACACACACAGAGACACACACACACAGACAAACACACTACACACACACAGACACACACACACACAGACAGACAGACACACACACACACACACACACACACACACACTGACATACACACAGACACACACACACACAGGTCCACTCCATTCTTGATCTCCCTCATTGTTTGTCGTCTGTATTTGTTTCTCTGCAGTGCTCTACGTCGTGTGGCCCGGGCGTCCAGAAGAGAGCACTCGAGTGTGGGGAGAGAGACCCACAGGGAGGGTAGGTATCTGAGCACCACCTGAAGCACCACCCGCGTACAACGCAGCTGTAGAAGATGGACCTTTTACTAAAATTGCTAAATTGTCTCTTTTCCTTTACCTGGTTTAGTCATCTTTTAAAGGCCGGTGGATGGCAACTGTGATGTGTGTATGTATATATATACATATATATATATATATATATAGATAGATATATATAGATATAGATATAGATATAGATATAGATATATAGATACATACATATATATATATATATATATATATATATATATATATATATATATATATATATATATATATATATATATATATATATATAGATACATAGATACATACATATATATATCTATATATATAGATATATATATATATATATATATCTATATATATATATGACTAGTGTTCCGCCAGATGTAGTTACATTGGTGTAGAAACACAGCCTTGAATATGGATTTGACTTCATTTGAATATGAAGATAATATAAAACCCAACAATGGGAAGACGAGCAGTGCTCCCACCACCTGAATGTTTGTGTTTAATGGACAGTAAGTGCTTCTGTTAATTCATTCCATCTTAATATAAATCAGCTGGGATTCTTCTTTTGGTGTTTGGTTTCCCTCTGAACAGACGATACAACAGAAAAGGTTTCATAAAAAATAGACTCTGAAATCCATTGGATATTCCCTAAGTGGTCCGCTGAGAGCTGCTCCGCTGAGAGCTGCTCCTATGAGAGCTGCTCCGCTGAGAGCTGCTCCGTTGAGAGCTGCTCCGCTGAGAGCTGCTCCGCTGAGAGCTGCTCCGATGAGAGGTGCTCCGTTGAGAGCTGCTCCTATGAGAGCTGCTCCGCTGAGAGCTGCTCCGCTGAGAGCTGCTCCGTTTAGAGCTGCTCCGTTGAGAGCTGCTCCTATGAGAGCTGCTCCTATGAGAGCTGCTCCGCTGAGAACTGCTCCGCTGAGAGCTGCTCCGTTGAGAGCTGCTCCTATGAGAGCTGCTCCGCTGAGAGCTGCTCCTATGAGAGCTGCTCCGCTGAGAGCTGCTCCGCTGAGAGCTGCTCCGCTGAGAGCTGCTCCGCTGAGAGCTGCTCCGTTGAGAGCTGCTCCGCTGAGAGCTGCTCCGCTGAGAGCTGCTCCGATGAGAGCTGCTCCGTTGAGAGCTGCTCCTATGAGAGCTGCTCCGCTGAGAGCTGCTCCGCTGAGAGCTGCTCCGTTGAGAGCTGCTCCTATGAGAGCTGCTCCTATGAGAGCTGCTCCTATGAGAGCTGCTCCGCTGAGAGCTGCTCCGCTGAGAGCTGCTCCGTTGAGAGCTGCTCCTATGAGAGCTGCTCCGTTGAGAGCTGCTCCTATGAGAGCTGCTCCGCTGAGAGCTGCTCCTATGAGAGCTGCTCCGCTGAGAGCTGCTCCGCTGAGAGCTGCTCCGTTGAGAGCTGCTCCTATGAGAGCTGCTCCGTTGAGAGCTGCTCCGTTGAGAGCTGCTCCGCTGAGAGCTGCTCCGCTGAGAGCTGCTCCGCTGAGAGCTTCCTGGTCATCCCTCCTCAGACACCTGGAGTTCCCATCGCGGCGCTGCAGGAACCTGTCCAGGCCGCCGCTGGACCTCCAGCAGATCTGCAGCCGCGGGCCGTGTCCAGAGGCCCCAGCCAGGACCCCGTCCTTCCCCTCCGGCCCCGCGGTTCTGGGATGGTACACGTCGCCATGGCAACAGGTAGCCCTTCAGCACTGCAGTGCTCAGACCTGGTCCCCGGGGGGGGGAGAAGATGAGGTTCAGAAGTGGATCTCAATATATTCATGTATAAATATGTAGCCAGGAATGAAGAGCTCCTGCCGGCTGGAGAGCAGGAGATGCATTGCCGTGGTTTGATGTTAGGGTTAGGGTTAGGGTTAGGGTTAACGGTCGACATTATCCATGTCCAGATGTAAATCAGCCAGGATTTATGTTCAACTCACCCCCTCCAGCGGTGTAGGTGGGCTCTAAAATCAGGCAGCTGGCGATCCATAGACATCCATACTATTCCAATCGAGTGTTCAGCAGCTCTCCTAGCGGT
>JACYXH010000438.1:2357500-2360000 GCA_026745465.1 Lota lota
TTTCTTCCCCCCCCCCTCCCCCCCCCTTCTGGTTAGCGCTGGTTGGCTGTCTGTCAAGCTATTAGTCAGACCCAGCTGTTATTGTCATCCCTGACTTCTCCATAAGCAGTCTGTCTGGCCGGGCGGACCAGAAGAGGTCCTTTATGTGCGCCACGCCTTCAGTGAACCTTCAGAGCACACAACTGACAGTGGGCCTAATCACATCCTATCATCCTAGTGGCTGTGTGTGCGTGTTTGTGTGTGTGTGTGTGTGTGTGTGTGTGTGTGTGTGTGTGTGTGTGTGTGTGATGTGTGTGTGTGTGTGTGTGTGGTGTGGTGTGTGTGTGTGTGTGTGTGTGTGTGTGTGTGTGTGTGTGATGTGTGTGTGTGTGTGTGTGATGTGTGTGTGTGGTGTGTGTGTGTGATGTGTGTGTGTGTGTGTGTGTGATGTGTGTGTGTGTGTGTGTGTGTGTGTGATGTGTGTGTGTGTGTGTGTGTGTGATGTGTGTGTGTGTGTGTGTGTGTGTGTGTGTGTGTATAGCGAGAGGCCGTGGATGATCTCTCCATTCCTCACAGGTATTATGTTGAGGACAGACTTCATAACAGGTAAGCTGTCATATATCATCAACAGGTCTGCATGGAGATATAAGAGGATACAAGGTGTGTGTGCGCGTGTGTGTGTGGGCGTGTGTGTGAATGCGCGTGCGTGTGGGTGTGTGGGTGTGCGTGTACGTGTGCGCGTGCACGTGTGTGTGTGTGTGTGCTTAACATACTTTTACATCCGGCTTAGGTTCTTAGGTGTTTTCTTCCAACGTTATTTTGTATTAATATTTGCGCTGCGTGTCACTTACACACACACAACGCACGCACGCACGCACGCACACACACACACACACACACACACACACACACACACACACACACACACACACACACACACACACCACACACCACACACACACACACACACACACACACACACACACACACCACACACACACACACACACACATCACACACACACACACAGAACCCAACGTCCTCCCATCGCACTCTGACACGAGGGGTCCTCACAGCCACTTCCTGTCTGTTTGGGGACAGACGGGGTGAGGGATCACAGCTAGCCAGATAACCCCTCCTCAGTGTCACTCTCTGGACCAGAGTCGTCAAACACTCTGTCCTCTCTGGACCAGTCTTCTAACACTCTGTCCTCTGGAGCAGAGTCTTCTAACACTCTGTCCTCTGGACCAGTCTTCTAACACTCTGTCCTCTGGACCAGAGTCTTCTAACACTCTGTCCTCTGGACCAGTCTTCTAACACTCTGTCCTCTGGACCAGTCTTCTAACACTCTGTCCTCTGGACCAGTCTTCTAACACTCTGTCCTCTGGACCAGTCTTCTAACACTCTGTCCTCTGGACCAGTCTTCTAACACTCTGTCCTCTGGACCAGTCTTCTAACACTCTGTCCTCTGGACCAGTCTTCTAACACTCTGTCCTCTGGACCAGTCTTCTAACACTCTGTCCTCTGGACCAGTCTTCTAACACTCTGTCCTCTGGACCAGTCTTCTAACACTCTGTCCTCTCTGGACCAGTCTTCTAACACTCTGTCCTCTGGACCAGTCTTCTAACACTCTGTCCTCTGGACCAGTCTTCTAACACTCTGTCCTCTGGACCAGTCTTCTAACACTCTGTCCTCTGGACCAGTCTTCTAACACTCTGTCCTCTGGACCAGTCTTCTAACACTCTGTCCTCTGGACCAGTCTTCTAACACTCTGTCCTCTGGACCAGTCTTCTAACACTCTGTCCTCTCTGGACCAGTCTTCTAACACTCTGTCCTCTGGACCAGTCTTCTAACACTCTGTCCTATAGACCAGAGTCTTCTAACACTCTGTCCTCTGGACCAGTCTTCTAACACTCTGTCCTCTGGACCAGTCTTCTAACACTCTGTCCTCTGGACCAGTCTTCTAACACTCTGTCCTCTCTGGACCAGTCTTCTAACACTCTGTCCTCTGGACCAGTCTTCTAACACTCTGTCCTCTGGACCAGTCTTCTAACACTCTGTCCTCTGGACCAGTCTTCTAACACTCTGTCCTCTCTGGACCAGTCTTCTAACACTCTGTCCTCTCTGGACCAGTCTTCTAACACTCTGTCCTCTGGACCAGTCTTCTAACACTCTGTCCTCTCTGGACCAGTCTTCTAACACTCTGTCCTCTGGAGCAGAGCTGTCTTGCCATCTGCATTCCGATGCGTCCCCAGTTAAGAGCAATTGAGTAAAGAATAGACAAAAGAAAGAGCTTTTTTTATCAGCTGTTCACCCAGAGGCGATAAATATTATTGATCTGTGTGTTTGTGGCCATTCACTCTCATCTATCTTGCTTTGCCCTTCTGGCTGCTCATCATTTTCCCCTGAAATGTAAGAATTGATTAGGATCGGTAGAGCCTCTCCCTGGTTTCTCTGAGGCCCCTAAACCCTCACCCCCACCCTCACCCCCTCATCCTCACTCTCACCCTCACCCCCACCC
>JACYXH010000438.1:2365000-2422500 GCA_026745465.1 Lota lota
AATCATGTATTTTCCGGTGTATTTGGATTGCATATGTCTACATTATATTTTGGTCTCAACAGAAATATTAATTGCACAGCCTCGCTCCCTCTTCAACCCCAAACTCGGCGTGCGTTTGAATGAAGAGGTACAAATACTGGCTCTTTGTCTGTGCACCTGGTGCCAAACCACTACTCAGAAATCCAGCAAAAAAAGAAGTTCTAAGGGCCACTTGTGGCATTGGAACAGCGCTGAAGTGTCTCCCTGTGGAATTAGCTTTGATAGCTGGCATACTCAGAGAGCCAAGTGGCCACACATCTCCTTATGTTATTTCTGCATTGCCCGTTGTTAAGGTCACAGGCTGGGAGCAGGTCACCTTCACATTGGCCAGTAGAGAATGTTCCATAAATCAGACACAGCATGGTTTGTTTGGGATTTCTCCTCTCCCTATAGAGTTGTAAATACTGTCAAGAAGGCTGTTGTCCATGTGGAGTAAATTCTGGAGAAACAAATCAGGAGGTAGATAAAGACAGACAGGCAGACAGAAAGACAGATGCAAGACATGTATCTCAATGATGGAAGTATTAATGATGTATTTGTTCATTTATGCAAACAGATGTCTTTATGTGCTAAATGTGCCCAACGCTACAGCGTCTTCTGTCGCAATCTTGTTTATGCGTGCCCCCGGCGTTGCCATAGCGATCCTCCAGAATGAATGCGTTCCAACGTTGGCACGTGCGACAGGAAGAGAAGCGACAGCTGGTGTGTGCCTGAGCCGACGTAAGTGTTGCAGTAGATCAACGGACTGAGCGCAACGCAACGGCGGCACTAAAAGTGCATATGTTCATGTGCATGTTCTATGTTATGCGTGTGAAGCGATCCCAGGCTGTCGATGGTGGACGCTGGTCCCTACAAAGATTCACGTGAGAGCAGTAAGTTATGCGCTAGAATGTCTGGCGTTACTGAACCATTGTGTGCACATTGAATGTGGTGCCTGTTGGGAAAGCACACCTGCAATTAGGCCTTAACAGACTGTTAATCAGAACTAGAGGATGATAGCAGACACATTATGATGTATATATTTATATATATATACCATATATTTTCAACCTTCCTTTGTGGCTTCCAATAGGCTATTGATGGCCTATTGATAGCCTATTGGCATAGTGAGAGCCTATTGGCCTATCGATAGCCTATTGGCCTATCGATAGCCTATTGGCCTATTGGCCTATTGATAGCCTATTGGCCTAGTGATAGCCTAATGATAGCCTATTGGCCCATTGATAGCCTATTGATAGCCTAATGGCCTAGTGAGAGCCTATTGGCCTATTGATAGCCTATTGGCCTAGAGAGAGCCTATTGGCCTAGTGAGAGCCTATTGGCCTAGTGAGAGCCTATTGGCCTAGTGAGAGCCTATTGGCCTAGTGAGAGCCTATTGGCCTAGTGAGAGCCTATTGGCCTATTGATAGCCTATTGGCCTAGTGAGAGCCTATTGGCCTAGTGAGAGCCTATTGATAACCTATTGGCCTAGAGAGAGCCTATTGGCCTAGTGAGAGCCTATTGGCCTAGTGAGAGCCTATTGGCCTAGTGAGAGCCTATTGATAACCTATTGGCCTAGTGAGAGCCTATTGGCCTAGTGAGAGCCTATTGGCCTAGTGAGAGCCTATTGGCCTAGTGAGAGCCTATTGGCCTAGTGAGAGCCTATTGGCCTAGTGAGAGCCTATTGGCCTAGTGAGAGCCTATTGATAACCTATTGGCCTAGTGAGAGCCTATTGGCCTAGTGAGAGCCTATTGGCCTAGTGAGAGCCTATTGGCCTAGTGAGAGCCTATTGGCCTAGTGAGAGCCTATTGGCCTAGTGAGAGCCTATTGGCCTAGTGAGAGCCTATTGATAACCTATTGGCCTAGTGAGAGCCTATTGGCCTAGTGAGAGCCTATTGGCCTAGTGAGAGCCTATTGGCCTAGTGAGAGCCTATTGGCCTAGTGAGAGCCTATTGGCCTAGTGACACAGGGGGTCCAGCCACGTCTCGAGAACTCTCAGGTTGTGATCGAGAATACAAAAGCATTCACAGAGCCTGAAAAACATGATAGAATAAGGTTGGCGGCCACACCACCTTGATACAAGATGGGACACCCATAGCTTGCTCTGCCAAGCCAGGGCCTGCACCTCAGTCGCTGGCTGGAGTATTAAACATGAATATCTAGGTTTGGTGCACAAAAAAAGATGCTATAATTACCTTTGTCAGATGAGGGGACCAGCCCTGGGTCTGTGTGTAAGTCACTGGTACTGGTGTACTGGAGTACTGGTGTACTGGAGTACTGGTGTACTGGAGTACTGGTGTACTGGTGTACTGGTGTACTGGTACTGGTGTACTGTGGTACTGGTGTACTGGAACTGGTGTACTGTGGTACTGGTGTACTGTGGTACTGGTGTACTGGTGTACTGGAGTACTGGTGTACTGTGGTACTGGAGTACTGGTGTACTGGTACTGGTGTACTGTGGTACTGGTGTACTGGTGTACTGGTGTACTGGTACTGTTGTACTGGTACTGGTGTACTGGTGTACTGGTGTACTGGTGTACTGGTGTACTGGAGTACTGGAGTACTGTGGTACTGGAGTACTGGTGTACTGGTACTGTTGTACTGGTACTGGTGTACTGGTGTACTGGTGTACTGGTGTACTGTGGTACTGGAGTACTGGTGTACTGGTGTACTGGAGTACTGGTACTGGTGTACTGGAGTACTGGTGTACTGGAGTACTGGTGTACTGTGGTACTGGAGTACTGGTGTACTGGTACTGGAGTACTGTGGTACTGGAGTACTGGAGTACTGGAGTACTGGTGTACTGGTACTGGTGTACTGGTACTGGAGTACTGGTGTACTGGTGTACTGGAGTACTGTGGTACTGGAGTACTGGTGTACTGGTACTAGAGTACTGGTGTACTGGAGTACTGGTGTACTGGTGTACTGTGGTACTGGAGTACTGGTGTACTGGTGTACTAGGGTACTGGAGTACTGTGGTACTGAAGTACTGTGGTACTGAAGTACTGAAGTACTGGTGTACTGGAGTACTGTGGTACTGGAGTACTGGTGTACTGGTACTAGAGTACTGGTGTACTGGAGTACTGGTGTACTGGAGTACTGTGGTACTGGAGTACTGGTGTACTGGTGTACTGGTGTACTGGGGTACTGGAGTACTGTGGTACTGAAGTACTGTGGTACTGGAGTACTGGTGTACTGGAGTACTAGTGTACTGGTATTGGTGCATGTTTTATTAGAAATAGGCTTTCAGTGAAAGCCTTCGTTCTTCCTACCTACCACCTTGTGTCGTTATGTTGTCAGGGTTTTGTTCTTGAGCAAAAAAAGGGCTAGGGGGTTAGGCTTTTGTTCTTGAGCAAAGAAAGGGTTAGGGGGTTAGGGTTTTGTTCTTGAGCAAAGAAAGGGTTAATGGGTTAGGGTTTTGTTCTTGAGCAAAGAAAGGGTTAGGGGGTGAGGGTTTTAGGGTTTTCTTGACACAAAAGGTTGGGACCACCCACACGTGTGTTCCAGCCTCCCTGTGTTGGCAAGTCGGTATTCTTGTGTTTTTCATGACTGACCAAGTGAACGAGCATCTAGATTGAGCCTACTTCCCCAAGTACAGAGATTGTAACTCTGCTGTAGATAGCTAATTGGTGAGCCTGGATAGCATTCTGTTTATGATGTAATGAACATCGCATTGTTCTGCTGCTTGGATGCAGTCACTAAATTGAACAACATAATCATTCCATCAATAAGCAAGGAATCATTGCAACTAATAGTTTAGTGGTTTGCCCCTCGCCACGGCAGGAATAAAACCACGCTATCTAATGTCCCCCTTTTACCACTGATGGTTTTTTAATAAGAGAATCATCGAGGCATGGTCAAATTGTTGTTCAATTAAAGCCCAGGAGACACGCCATCGTGATTTGCTTCTGACTAGTTTAATTAGTGACTTGTTGGAATACAGGATGCTCAGGGAGGAAAAATGACATGTCCACCTACAGATGAACCTTCTCCTGAATGTGTTTGAATTGAGGTGATTATGTTAGTCTGGACGGAGCTCATTTCAAACTGATAGAGGGCACTTCTCCTCTCTGAACAGTAAATAACTTGATGAAAGTTAATAAAAGATCTCTCATTCAAATGAAGAATACTTGTGAGCAAAGTTTAACACAAACTGATCATTACGAGGAAGAAAGAGTTCAACTTCACTGTGAAAGTAAAAGTCGAGTGTTAAGTGGCCAAGCAACGTCCTTCACAAGGGGGAACAAGTCGGCTTTGTTCAGCTGGACCAGCAAAGGCCATTTCTGCTGCCATTTTAGAACTGTGATATTGTCCAGTGTGGTGTAAAAGTTTTAACAGAAACAGATTAACAGAAAATGAATCAAAGTATTGAAGCATAATTATACATATATATATGTATATATATAGTATATATATATATTTTTTATATCTCCGCTCTCTCTGGCTCCCTCTCCCCCCTGGTGTTGTCGCGGCTGTTGAAAAGCCAGCCCTGTTGAGAAGCCATCACTGGGCTGGCATTTGATCAATGGCCGGCTTCCTTTGTGCAGCTAAGCGACAGATAAAAGACGCTGTTATCGGCTCCACAGCATCAGCTGCAGACAGCCACTGGGAGGGGAGGGCTGCTCTCCAGCAAGTCCATGAAGGTGTGTGTGTGTGTGTGTGAGAGTGTGTGTGTATCTGTGTGTGTGTGTGTGTGTGAGTGTGTGTGTATCTGTGTGTATGTGTGTATCTGTGTGTGTGTGTGTGTGTGTGTGCATTTGTGTGTCTGAATGTGTGCGTGTGTGTGTGTGAGTGTGCATATGTGTGTACAGTATATGTGTATGTGAGTATGCATGTGTGTGTATGTGTGTATATGTGAGTCTGTGTATATGTGTGAGTGTGCATGTGTGTTTACAGTAGACGTGTATGCATACTCATGTGTGTGTAGGTGTGTGTGTATGCGCAGGTGTGTGTGTATAAATAGGTGTTTGTTTTAGTATTTGTGTGTGTGTGTGTGTGTGTGTGTGTGTGTGTGGGGGGGGGGGGGGGGGGGGGGGGGGGGGTGGGGGTCGGACAGCAGGGCAGATCACCAGAGGTCAGAGCCTTGATACAAGGCTTTACAGCTGTCAGCTGCTCTCTCAGGAGAGACACAGGGGCGAGGTGGGGAGAGAGAGAGAGAGAGAGAGAGAGAGAGAGAGAGAGAGAGAGAGAGAGAGAGAGAGAGAGAGAGAGAGAGAGAGAGAAGAGAGAGAGAGAGAGAGAGAGAGAGAGAGAGAGAGAGAGAGAGAGAGAGAGAGAGAGAGAGAGAGAGAGAGAGAGAGGAGAGAGAGAGAGAGAGAGAGAGAGAGAGAGAGAGAGAGAGAGAGAGAGAGAGAGAGAGACACAGGGGCGAGGTGGGGAGAGAGAGAGAGAGGGAAGAGGAGGATAAGGGGCAAAATGGTGCAACGGTGCCCTTGAATGCACAGAGGAGAGATTTGGATGATGCCGGTCGCTTTAAGCTATTCAGCGTGGAAGGAGATGATGGCACTGGACTCCCAGGAACACCCGGAATCAATCCAAAGGTAGAAGTCGACCCATGGGTCATTGTTCAGTTCAACAAGGAACACACGCATTCAAGAGAGGCTGCGTTCTTACTGCAGCCTCTCCGGTTTCACGTCAACAAACCTTTTTTTCTTTGTTAATGTGTTAATGTTGACAAGCTGTGCCATGTGCAGTATTAGTTCTTTAAGATGAGGAACAACTGGATGCCAAACTTTAAATTGATCTTCTTGATGCGTGGCTCACTCTTTTCAACCGGCTACAGAGGTTGTTTACCATCGTCCACAGCGGAACGCCATCTTCACTCTATGGAACCTGTGGTTCTAAAGGAGCCGCCATCTTGACTCTATGGAACCTGTGGTTCTAAAGGAGCCGCCATCTTCACTCTATGGAACCTGTGGTTCTAAAGGAGCCGCCATCTTGACTCTATGGAACCTGTGGTTCTAAAGGAGCCGCCATCTTCACTCTATGGAGCCTGTGGTTCTAAAGGAGCAGCCATCTTGACTCTATGGAACCTGTGGTTCTAAAGGAGCCGCCATCTTCACTCTATGGAACATGTGGTTCTAAAGGAGCCGCCATCTTGACTGTATGGAACATGTCTGTGGTTCTAAAGGAGCCGCCATCTTGACTGTATGGAACCTGTGGTTCTAAAGGAGCCGTCATCTTCACTCTATGGAACCTGTGGTTCTAAAGGAGCCACCATCTTCACTCTGGGGAACATGTCTGTGGTTCTAAAGGAGCCGCCATCTTGACTCTGGGGAACATGTCTGTGGTTCTAAAGGAGCCGCCATCTTCACTCTGGGGAACATGTCTGTGGTTCTAAAGGAGCCGCCATCTTCACTCTATGGAACCTGTGGTTCTAAAGGAGCCGCCATCTTCACTCTATGGAACCTGTGGTTCTAAAGGAGCCGCCATCTTCACTCTATGGAACCTGTGGTTCTAAAGGAGCCGCCATCTTCACTCTATGGAACCTGTGGTTCTAAAGGAGCCGCCATCTTCACTCTATGGAGCCTGTGGTTCTAAAGGAGCCGCCATCTTGACTGTATGGAACATGTCTGTGGTTCTAAAGGAACTGCCATCTTCACTCTGGGGAACATGTCTGTGGTTCTAAAGGAGCCGCCATCTTCACTCTGGGGAACATGTCTGTGGTTCTAAAGGAGCAGAGGAACAGCGAAGACGAAGTAGGGCTGGAGGGAAACAGCGAAGCAGATGACACCAAGCCTTCCTACCTTCGGTTACCATGCAGACTTGAATGTCAGGTCTGAGGGACGATCAAGAGTCAGAGGGAATAAAAGGCTTGCATACGGTCGTGAGCATTAGATGATGTAATCCCAATAATGCAACCGTCCACAAACAAATGTGGCCCAGAGTCTGTGGCCGTATTATCAGCCCACGCAAGTTCTCACATGCCATTGTTTTGATATGTACGTCCCTCTGCTGATCCATTATTTAACATCGTGACTTCAATCTGACCATCGTCTTCAGTATGAGATCTGGGGGCTTCAACAATGGCTCTCTCGTATATATACTACCTACCTCCAGACAGTCCGTTAAATGTCACACAACGGTAAATAAAGCATTAGATTTATTATGCCAGTGTGAAAGAGGTATACAGCTCTACACCTCTCCCTCCCCTCTTCTGTAGAAGGACATGGAGCTACAGCAGCCTGAGAACCAGAACAGCAAGCAGATGTCAGAGGAGGAGGGTTTAAGGACTGGTTGGAAGAACCGTCTGAAGGGATCTTTGTGACTCCTTGGATGAGGATATAGGGCTGGCAGACTTGACTAGAAGTGATCATATAAAGTTATTTTAGGACAATGTTGTGCCCACCATAACAGTATGCTTCTACTTCTACTGGGAGACGAGCAGGAACCTACTGGGAGACGAGCAGGAACCTACTGGGAGACGAGCAGGAACCTACTGGGAGACAAGCAGGAATCTACTGGGAGACGAGCAGGAACCTACTGGGAGACGAGCAGGAACCTACTGGGAGACGAGCAGGAACCTACTGGGAGACGAGCAGGAATCTACTGGGAGACGAGCAGGAACCTACTGGGAGACGAGCTCCGGTCAGTGCACGTGGACGCCCTCTTGGTGTCCTGGATAATTGCCTAACCGACTGGCCTCCCAGTGTGGGAGGCTGCAGGACTGTGTCAGACGCTGGTCATACTATTGGGGGCCCCCAGGGGACTTCTGCTGGATATTCCAGTATATTCCAGTATATTCCAGTATATTCCAGTATATTCCAGTATGGCCCGCTATACGTGGTGCCCGTTTGGTTGCGGCGGTGTGCTGATGCAGCAGCGTGAAGAAGAGGGGGTCTGGCCTGGCCGGGACCAATCCCGATCCAGTGAACCAAGTGCTAGAGTCTTAAGTGGCCATCGTACTCCAAAGTAGATTTTATTCAGGCTGGCCGACACCAAAGAAGTCCTTGCATATTAACTTGATTTAAACTCAAAGCGTTTCAGCTTGGCCACTTAACGTTCTACTGATGAACGCCAGTGGGTCTCCATGGAGACAGGGAAATCAAAACAAATCACGCCGCCTTGCTTCTCTGATTAATCACACACAACGTTCGCATCACCGTCATATGCGATGTCAGCCAGTTATAAAATCTTGGAGGTGGAAAAAGTGCCAAATATAAGTTTGGCGAGTGTTCTCCTGAGTGCCACAAACACACACACACACATATATGAAACACACACACAAACAGCCTGCATGCACATTATGGACACACACACACACACACACACCTCTTGAAGGTGGGTGGTTTAGCTAGTTCGCTTATCAGTATCCATGAACAATAAATGAATTTGGCTCGAGGTGCAACTGTGCAATCATACATCCCCTGCTTCACTGTTCACTCCGCCAAACATCCCTCTTGCACTATCTCATCAAACTTTCATTCTGTAATATTCCTTTCCCTCTGAAGAGAGTTCGCAGATTCGATATGTTTATACAATCCACTCTCGTGATGATAGTGTTGACAGCTTAGTCAACACTCTCCACCAATTCACTTTGTGACGCTGCTCTGGAGAAGCCACAGAGCAGCGTCAGACTTGTAAACAATCGAATGGATTCAGGTGGGGAGAGGAGTTAGCAGAGATGAGTGACATTGGGAAATAAAAGTGATTCTGATGAAACTTTAACAAGCATGGTAATGACAAGCGCCACCGTGGGCTTTATGTTGATACATATTTCAGCGATAACAAAAACAATGGTGTGAATAAAAGGGCCGACAAGACGAACAGTAGACCGGTATTAAAAGACTGAAACACAAACAAGTAGTTCATCCCTTTGATCTGCTGGGCCGCCGTGTGGGCGGCTGATTCACTTGAACATGGGCTCCAATGCTGAGTGAGAGAGTGAGAGTTTCAAGTGCTTAAGCCTTTCTGCTGGTGGAATGGTGGCTCCTAAAACTACTACACAACTACTAAATATGGACATAGATGTACAAATCGAACTTTTCTAAGTCTTCTCTTTTTTTTAAACACCGTTCAAGGCAACCCCTGAGAGATGGAGATGGAGCAGCTCACAAATGACTCAAATCGACATATATACATATACATATTATATACCCTTTTCTTTAAACAAGTTTGCAATGGGATTTTCAGTAAGCCATGTGGGAGTCAGATCAACTCTGATCGAACAACAGACACACGTGTAAAAGGACTGAAACAGAAGAAAAGTTCAAATGAACAAAAACTACAAGTAATATAGTACCTGCTAGTCCTTTCAATGCTGAAAAAAATCTGTTTTTACCCATTCCCTTTTCATTTCTTACGTAGGAGCACCCGGTTTCTCATCCATATTTGCAATTGATTTTGTTTCTTGGTCTCATTGTTTCAGAAATTAACTTAATAAAATAATACATTTTTCACGCAACAAAGGGTACTAACTGATTTCCAGAATCTTCTAAATTAATAGAAATAGGCCTTTCTCCATTAATTCCCTCAATTTCCAAAGGGCACCACACATGAAATCATATCCTCTATGTGCTCTATCAGCAAGAGCTGCACTTCAGCATGCAAGATTATGCTAATCTACAGTCAGATCCCTACCACAGCATTTCCCCCGATTCTTTTCACTCACTTATTTTATATTGAAGCAATCTTCTCTTTCTTGCAACTCTCTTAACAGCATCCTCAACACACACACACACACACACACACACACACACACACACACACACACACAAACACACACACACACACATTCACTTAAATACTAGCACCCTCCCCAACACACACACACACACACACACACACACACACAAACAAACACACACACACGTTTCCTTAAATACTATCACCCTCCCCAACACACACACACACACACACACACACACACACACTTAAATACTATCACCATCCCCAACACACACACACACACACACACACACACACACACTTAAAAACACACTTGAAAATACAAAATACAAAGACAACACTTTTTTTTGTTTTGTTTACTGTATGAATGATGAATGGTTTAGAGATTTCAATCCAGAAGCAATCCAACCAGCTAACATGTTAGCAGAATTCCCTTCCTGTTTTTAGCTACATGTGTCATACAGTAAGCAAAATTGCATTTTCCCAAACATTTTGGAGCCCTTTACCTCTGTACGGTCAATGTACTTGCAGGCAAATGGTAATATAATACAAAATAAGCTGCATTCAAATGATCACTTTCCCTCATTAAGTTAGACCGGGATGTGCAATTGTGACTGGTGACAAATATTTAAATTGAAATCTGTTGAATAATGGTCTTTAAAAACCCTATAATAAACCAGTAGATGGCGAGGAGGAAATGGCATTCCTAATTCACATACACCTGGTACAGTGCAGACATACTTTGGTCCAACCCAGTATCACGCTAGTTTCGTGCTCACAGTCATGACATTTAAACTAAGCTACAGACTACAAAATCAAAAACGCATGGCATGGCTATTTTCCATGTTTATTGTTTTCATGCGAACATATGTTAGGCATTATTCTTTCCATATACCTGGATGTATTTGTTTCGACTGCATAGGGATGAGAGGGTCTACCTTACTAAAACAGCTGCTGGGACAGGAGAACAGCAGTGTGACTGACAGCCCTCAGCAAAATGTGTTCTCCTCAATTGACCTGCAGGATGTTTGATGATATTTACATGGATAATCATCAAATTTACATGAATGTAAATGAGTTGAGATGGAGAGCTTTTGGTTGGGTTTTCCATCACAGTGAAACAGTAGTCATTGATATTGTTTATTGCAAAGAAACTGATGGAAAATGATTAGGTGGAATAAGTTTTCACCTGTAGGGAAATTTCTCTCTCTCTCGCTCAGACTATGTTAAGGTACAGTGTGTAGAATTGAGTGGCATCCAGCCAAACGGTCTAGGCAGAAATTGAAGATAATATTCTTAAGTATGTTTTCGCTTGTGATTAATCCCATGAAAATGAGAATCGTTGTGTTTTCGTTTCCTCAGAAAGGGCCCTTTATGTCTGCGTAGGGAGCGGGTCCTCTTCCACGGGGGCCGCCATGTTGCACCGCCATGTTTCTACGGTAGCCCAGAAGGGACAGACGTATGGGCTGATGTGTGATTGCAGGCTAAGCGTTTTAAGAAAGAGGGGGTCGTGTTATCCCCATGGTTACGACCCATTTTTGATAATTTTTTAGTGATGTTGTTGAATAGGAGCGTTGTAATGATATTAGAGATGTGGTATATCAAATGTGCCACACACCGTGACGCTATACCATGTGGCCGAGAATCTTAACCATCTTGACATGGACATCACAAACAACCACTGCACGGATGGAGCTCCCCATACACACACTCACACACACACACGCACACACTCACACACACACACTCACACACACACACACACACACACACACACACACACACACACACACACACACACACACACACACACACCCACACACTCACACACCACACTGTGGCGTTAAATGTATACTAGTGTCCTAGAAGCTTAACCCTCTCTCGGATGCGGACATCAACATCCACCGCTCCACACAGCCACACAACCAGTGGCTATATAACCAATACTATCGGTGTCCGAGAAGATGAACCCTCTCTCGGTCGCACCTCAAACAGCCCATGAAGACGTTTTAATCTAGATAGAAGTGTGCGGACGAGGGGGATTATGATGAGCAGGTTTGCATTCCTTAATACATCCATGATGTTAGCTTTTGAGGTAGTTTCCTCAACTAACTCAAAGTAGGCTATCACTCTTTTGGAGAAAGTTGGTTTCCTGAATCTCTGATGACCTGTTATTGTCATCAGAGTCATTTAGATTGTCATTTACATTAAGTATGAAAGTCTTCTTCTTCATTCAACTTAACGTTTAAGTAGTGGTATTTACATTCAAATTCAATGATTGAATGATCTCTCTCTCCCCCTCCCTCCCTCCCTCCATCTCCCTGAGTTAATAGTGAACAAATTCTGTTGATATTGTCAGGAAACGCAGCCTTTATCAGAGGAGATCAAACCATCAATCCACCTTTCATGAATCATGAAGAATCCATTTACCAACTACCTGATTCTGTTCTTCATTCTCACACTTTCCATCAGCCAACCGCCTCATGTGGAGGCCTCTCTGCTAAGGACAACTAAAGAATATAGAACTGGGAAAAGGAGCTGGGTGGAAGCCCAGAAAACATGCAGATCTCTAACTGCTCAACACCATTCTGGTGTGGCCATCATTAGAAATGAAACAGAGGTGACTAAAGTAAATCCTGCCTGTGTTTCCAGCATGCCATGCTGGATCGGTGTTCAACGGGATGAGAAGGATCTGAAGGTGTGGAAGTGGGCTGGTCATCAGATGAACAGTCACCTTCAATGCTGCCATATCTTACAGACCGTGTCATCTGAAGGCATGCATTTTATGTCATATGTTGCATCTTCTCTCATAGCCTGAAAATATCCCAGAGGCCAATTGTTTTTATGCATTACAATTACTGCAATGGGGACTTAAAGTCAATGTAAAATCTTCTGTTTGACCTCTGACCTATTTTACAGTAAATTAGCTTTACTGGATTCTCTAGAGCCTAGTTAGTAAAAGTTATCAAAAGAGTTCTGAAATTCTAAAGGATCTGGGCGCTACAGCCAAAAATACATTTCAGCACATCGCTGCATTTGATGGAAGTAGCCATAGCACCCAAACGCTCCTCCCAATATGAACAAAGTCTACTTTTTTGGTCTCTGTACTCCATTTTACATGTAAAATGTGTTTACATGTTGATGTCATCGACTCAATGTGTGCTTGACACCGGCTATTGCTGCTTGCAGCAATATTTGTAATATTTATGACATAATTTGGCTTTAGTTTGTTGAATTTGTGTGTTGTTGGTTTGTCTCTTAGTGCTCTGCAGTCGATGATGTGTCCTTGTATCCAAATGGGGATATTTGAATAAGTCAGAAGTTAATACACAGTGTTTATTTATTTTGCATGTAAGAACCTAGATGTGATGTCAGTCTCCCTTGGAATGAACAGCCAACAATTGCAGTTCAACTTTATTTTGGATTGCACTTAGCTCACTAAATGTATATCCATAAGAACCTTATATTTGACTTGCCCCATGACTAGCATGGGAGTCAAATATTCACAGAGGAGAAATAAGGAGATGTCCCTAACTAATTTCTCTCTCTCTCTGTCTGTCTGTCTGTCTCTGTCTCTCTCTCTTTCTCCTCTCTTCTCTCTCTCTCTCTCTCTCTCTCTCTCTCTCTCTCTCTCTCTCTCTCTCTCTCTCTCTCTCTCTCTCTCTCTCTCTCTGACTATTTAAAGATAGGAGTGGATTGTGACAAACACATTTGGTTCATTTTGTCTGGACAAGCAGCCCTCATCAGAAGAGAGGAAGTCAGACCACTCTACCTTTAATCTGGAGAATAATCATGAAGAATACATTTGCTGACTACCTGATCCTCTTCTTCATTCTCACATTTTCCATCAGCCAACCGCCTCATGTGGAGGCCTCTCTGCTAAAGAGACACTCTTTTTACAGTGGAAAGAGCCAGACCTGGGACCTAGCCTTGCAAAGCTGCAGGACCATATATACAACAGTTTTCCATATGAATGGATTCATCATTCGGAGTTTAGATCAGGTAGTAAATGTATCTGCACTTTGTAATGGAACCTTTGCATCCGTTCATTTTGATAAATGCTGGGTTGATGGGAAACCCACCACCTTCCCTATATCTCCATCCTCATCTTATGCCAACAACAAATGTACTGTTGTTTATAATGAAACGTTGGTTGATGATGACTGTTCTTCTGAACATCCAGCTATTTGTCAAATAGACAACCTGGTTTTAGTGAAGCAGAACAAGACATGGGAGGAAGCTATTGACCACTGCAGGACTCTTCAAGTGTCCCTTAATTTCTACTTTGATCCAATGTTGGACCTCCTTAGTTTGAGCACTGAAGAAGAATTTGCTTATGCTCAGAGCATCGTCCGTGAGGCCCAGACAGATGAGGTGTGGATTGGTCTACGTTGGCTGGCTGGCCGGTGGCTGTGGATGGATGGGGAAACAGATGCTGGTGTCTCCATGCCTGTGTGCCCAGCCAACGGGATGAACTGTGGGACTCTGTCTGAGAAAGGCAAGCAAGCTAAAAACTGTGTTGAGAGGAGGAACTTCTTCTGCTTCCAAAGACCAGCACCTTAGTTTTAAATAGCAACGTATTGGATGGATAACAGTAGAGGGAATGGAACTGACTATTAGCGTAGAAATAATATTCATATATGAAATGATTCACCTTGAACATAGCTGAGTATTTAGACGATGTTATCCTCATAGATTTTGTTAATCATTTTAAATGTCAGTCTAATATGCGATTCTATTAGATAATCAAATTGTTCTATTGCTGTTATATATTTGGTTGGCTGCTAATATTTTATTCATCATAAATATAGTTTTGCTTGTTTGAATATAGATTTTTGCATGTACTCCTGTTAAATCATGTTTTTCTAAACATACTGTTGTCAGGTTGACTTTAATAGCAACACAGTGAGCTACAGATGTTTTAAGAGAATGGTAGGAGGAAAACCATTTAGGGTACTCATCTCACCAAACAGGGCTGTGTGGGTCTTACTCTTTAAAACAAATCGAGTTATAAACTGGACATGTGTTTGTTTAGGGTTTTGCTCTTTTGTTATGCATACTTGTGTCCTATACGTGTGTCCTATGTTTGGTAGTGTTAATAAAAAATATATCTTCTAAGTGTCAGTGTTGCTTGTTTTATGTTTGTTTAAACTGCTCCCCCTAGTGGTCTTTCTTTGTCATTTTCACTGTTATCTCTTGACTGGGAATGGATGTTGTGTTTTGTAAAATGAGATATGAAATGTAGCGCCCCACAGACCACTGCAGCTAGCGGAGGAAAAGCAGGCCAACAACTGTAGAACAAGTGTAACAAAATAAACAGCAGAAGCAGTATGAAAGGTTGACCATCGTTATTTTTTATTATAAATATACATTACATTTGTTGTGTACAGTTGAGGAGTAATCAGCTGAGCTTCAATTGTTTTGGGTGATAAAGCCTGGTTTGAGCAATACCAGCAAGAACGCATCGCCTCAAACTGTCACCAGCGTTCTGCGTGCTCCTGATCTTGCAAGTACATTCTTCCAAGTACGACTAGCAAGTGAGTTCTCCCCAAGAACACAAGTCCGTTCTTTGCCTTCTTGGTATTGACAAAGGCCCAGTGTTTAATTTATTTTGTGTTTAAGAACCTAGGTGTGAAGTCAATCTACCATGGAATGAACAGCCAACAATTCCTGTTCAACTTGCTTTTGGATTGCACTTAGCGCACTTAATGCAAATCCATTAGAACCTTATATTTGACTTACTCCTCTGACTAGCATGGTAGTCAAATATTCACAGAGGAGAAATAAGGAGGTGTCCGTAACAAATTTTTCTCTCTCAGACTATTTAAAGATAGGAGTGGATTGTGACAAACACATTTGGTTCATTTTGTCTGGACAAGCAGCCATCATCAGAAGAGAGGAAGTCAGACCACTCTACCTTTAATCTGGACAATAATCATGAAGAATACATTTGCTGACTACCTGATCCTCTTCATTCTCACACTTTCCATCAGCCAACCGCCTCATGTGGAGGCCTCTCTGCTAATGAGACTTTATTTTCACAGTGGAATGAGCCAGACCTGGGACCTAGCCTTGCAAAGCTGCAGGACCATATATACAACAGCTTTCCATATGAATGGATTCATCATTCGGAGTTTAGATCAGGTAGTATATACATCTGAACATTGTTTTATGGCAGGAACCGATGGATTTGTTCTGTTTGATAAATGCTGGATTGGTCTTCGTAGGGATGAGAGTGATGTGAATGAGTGGAAGTGGGTTGATGGGAACCCCAACACCTTCCCCTTTTCTCCATCCTCATCTTATGCCAACAACAAATGTGCTGTTGTTTATAATGAAACGTTGGTTGATGATGACTGTTCTTCTGAACATCCAGCTATTTGTCAAATAGACAACCTGGTTTTAGTGAAGCAGAACAAGACATGGGAGGAAGCTATTGACCACTGCAGGACTCTTCAAGTGTCCCTTAATTTCTACTTTGATCCAATGTTGGATCTCCTTAGTTTGAGCACTGAAGAAGAATTTGCTTATGCTCAGAGCATCGTCCGTGAGGCCCAGACAGCTGAGGTGTGGATTGGTCTACGTTGGCTGGCTGGCCGGTGGCTGTGGATGGATGGGGAAACAGATGCTGGTGTCTCCATGCCTGTGTGCCCAGCCAACGGGATGAACTGTGGGACTCTGTCTGAGAAAGGCAAGCAAGCTAGAAACTGTGTTGAGAGGAGGAACTTCTTCTGCTTCCAAAGACCAGCACCTTAGCTTTAAATAGCAACGTATTGGATGGATAACAGTAGAGGGAATGGAACTGACTATTAGCGTAGAAATAATATTCATATATGAAATGATTCACCTTGAAATGAGCTGAATACTTTGACGATGTTATCCTCATAGATTTTGTTAATCATTTTAAATGTCAGTCTAATATGCGAATCTATTAGATAATCAAATTGTTCTATTACTGTTATATATTTGGTTGGCTGCTAATATTTTATTCATCATAAATATAGTTTTGCTTGTTTGAATATAGATTTTTGCATGTACTCCTGTTAAATCATGTTTTTCTAAACACACTGTTGTCAGGTTGACTTTAATAGCAACACAGTGAGCTACAGATGTTTTAAGAGAATGGTAGGAGGAAAACCATTTAGGGTACTCATCTCACCAAACAGGGCTGTGTGGGTCTTACTCTTTAAAACAAATGGAGTTATAAACTAGACATGTGTTTGTTTAGGGTTTTGCTCTTTTGTTATGCATACTTGTGTCCTATACGTGTGTCCTATGTTTGGTAGTGTTAATAAAAAATATATCTTCTAAGTGTAAGTATTGCTGGTCTTGAATTCAAGATTTTTACGTATAATACTGTTGTGAATTATGTTTGTTTAAACTGCTCGCCCTAGTGGTCTTTCTTTGTTATTTTCACTATTATCTCGACTGGGAAATATATATATTGTGTTTTGTAAAATGAGATATGAAATGGTGTTTAGATGATTACCAGTTTTTGTATTTTGTATGTTTGAATTTTTTTATAGATACACATCTTTCAGCTCCAAGGGTATTTAGTCGAGTTTAGGGACAGCCCATTAGTTCTGACACAAGCCTCTAGGGGGCAGAAATTGCTAATTGAAATGAAATGAACTAAAATATAGGTAGAATAATAATCAATAAAAGAATCATCGTAACTATTCATGAAGTAATATGTATTGGGAATATTGACGTTAAGTTACAAATGTAAATATTGGCAAATCGTTTCTCTAGATCAATTTGCAGCTGAGTGTTACACGGTCAGAATGCAAATCAGCAACTCCAAGTCTGAGGTCATGTTGGCCTTCCAGAACCCCTAACCCCACCCTCACCCTAGCCTTAGGGTGGGGGAGGGACTACCTCTGGAGGGGGGAGCCATGAAGACTCTCCCTGATTGGATGAGGAGTCGGTGATCCAGGAGGAGCTCAAAGTACAGCTGGCCCCTCCAGCGGAGAGGAGCCGGCTGAGGTGGCTGGGGCGTCTGTTATCAAGGGTGCCCCCCCAGACGCCTCTCGTTAGAGGGGTTCCGGGCCACCGACCGGGAGGAGACCCTGGGCTGACCCAAGACCCGCTGGACTAGCATACAAGTTCAAGAACATGATTTCAAATAAAAGAATTCAACAGCAACACGCCCCTTAACCAAGATAACGTAAATGATGTCCTCAAGGGAGGTATCGCTGGCTGTTCACACTGATCCTGAAATAGGAGCACATTTTACTTGAAATAACTAACCATATGGATGTATCTACATTCACATGGCAGTGTGCTGTGTAAATATCGTAAATCAATGCATTAATTGACCCGTAATTACCAGAAGTCCCAGTTCTGTCTCTATAGTTACCCTTTCAAACCACATTAAAATGGCCCGGCAGGCACTTCCTGGAACTATCTCAAGTCTACATGAACCGTGTGACCATCAAGCATTTTGAACTGCCGTTGACTCTCTCAGTAGCGCTGGTTCAGACCAGTTAGAATACAATAGGGGTGGACAGCTCAGCTCTCTGGTCATATGCTGTCCCCTATGTGTTTGGAGGCTGGGGGATTTGGACCTTCCTCTGCACCTTGAAGAGGAAAATGCTGTCATTGGGAAAAGCACACCTCATTTACATTGCGCACCAGTATCTTCAACACCATCACATCTTACACCATTTTTGGAATTGAAACACTGTTGGCACATGCTTTCCTCATTTTTATATTACATATGCTGGTTTCTTTAGTTTGTGTGTTCGTTCGTTTGTCTTTTCGATCCGCCCTTGTATCCAAATGGGGATATTTGAATCAGTCATAATGTAAAACAAGATATGGTTTGTTTTATTTTGCATTCATTTTGCATTTTGTATAATCTGTGTGTGTGTGTGTGATTTTCTTAAGATCAAAAATTGAGACTGTGATATTGATAGACATATCATTGCAATTGTTTTAGTTATTTGAGATACAGCTAAATTAAATATTCCAGTTCCCTATTGCAATAATAACAGTACCCTATTGAACCCTATTCATCTCCAGAACCCTATTGACAGATCGATCGATGACAGTTGATCTTGTCACAAAAAGCAGCCTTTATCAGAGGAGATCAAACCATCAATGCACCTTTAAATCTGGAGAAGAATCAAGAAGAATCCATTTACCAACTACCTGATTCTGTTCTTCATTCTCACACTTTCCATCAGCCAACCGCCTCATGTGGAGGCCTCTCTGCTAAGGACAACTAAAGAATATAGAACTGGGAAAAGGAGCTGGGTGGAAGCCCAGAAAACATGCAGATCTCTAACTGCTCAACACCATTCTGGTGTGGCCATCATTAGAAATGAAACAGAGGTGACTAAAGTAAATCCTGCCTGTGTTTCCAGCACGCCATGCTGGATCGGTGTTCAACGGGATGAGAAGGACCTGAAGTTGTGGAAGTGGGCTGACGATGAGGGATTTGATACAATGAAATGGAGGCCTGGACAACCTAACACTGAACTAGCTACGGAAAATAGCGTCCAAATAATGTACGATGGAGCGTCCACAACTTATTTGATGCTAAGATTGTTCATTGGTCTTTAACTTTGTTTGTCAGAGAGACACCCTGGTTTTAGTGAAGGAGAACAAAGCATGGGAGGAAGCTGTTGACCACTGCAGGACTCTTCAAGTGGACAGATGGAAGCAGTTTGACGACAACCCAGATCTTGTTTTGCACACCAAAGAAGAATGTGCTTTTTCTCAGAGCATCGCCCGTGAGGCCGATAGGGTGTGTGCATTTTGTAGAATGTGTGTGTGTGTTGTTCTCAAGGTCAAACCATTGAGATTGTGACATGACACCTCAATCAAATAAGACTAGTTGTGGTTATGACAGTCCCGTTCCCCTATAGAGCAGGGGTTCCCAAACTCTTTCACCTCGACCCAAAAGAGCAAATTTGGTGTCTACCTGGGACCCAAACTTACCAATATGCACCACGACCTTCCATAGCGTCTACATTTATAAACTACTGATAAAGAACACAACAAACCATGCATTTCAAATGTATATGAAATGTATTTATTGAGATGGTGTGCCAGTGCAACCAGTCCATTTAACTAACAAGAACTGAACTACAAAAACCTAACCCTAACCCAACCAGTCCATTTAACTAACAAGAACTGAACTACAAAAACCTAACCCTAACCCAACCAGTCCATTTAACTAACAAGAACTGAACTACAAAAACCTAACCCTAACCCATAACCCAACCAGTCCATTTTACTAACAAGAACTGAACTACAAAAACCTAACCCTAACCCATAACCCCATGCTAATGATATAAAATAATGCTTGCCACTGCATTAACTAATGTTAATTAATGTACCCTTATTGTAAAGTGTTACCTACAAGTCTTTTACATTGTTTTCATGCTGGGTTTATTATATTATTTATGACATTGATCCTTTGGCTTTAGTTTGTTGTATTTGTGTGTTGTTGGTTTGTCTCTTAGTGCTCTGCAGTCGTTGATGTGCTCTAGTAACCAAATAGTGATATTTGAATAAGTCTGAAGGCAGTACACAGTGTTTATTTAATTTTACATGTAAGAACCTAGATGTGACGTCAGTCTCTCCTGGACTGAACTTAGCTCACTAATTGCAAATCCATTAGAACCTTATATGTGGCTTACCCCTCTGACTAGCATGGGAGTCAAATATTCACAGAGGAGAAATAAGGAGATGCCCCTAACTAATTTCTCTCTCTCTCTCTCTCTCTCTCTCTCTCTCTCTCTCTCTCGCTGACTATTTAAAGATAGGAGTGGATTGTGACAAACACATTTGGTTCATTTTGTCTGGACAAGCAGCCCTCATCAGAAGAGAGGAAGTCAGACCACTCTACCTTTAATCTGGAGAATAATCATGAAGAATACATTTGCTGACTACCTGATCCTCTTCTTCATTCTCACATTTTCCATCAGCCAACCGCCTCATGTGGAAGCCTCTCTGCTAAAGAGACATTATGTTCACACTGGAACGAGCCAGACCTGGGACACAGCCCTGCAAAGCTGCAGGAGCATACTTAAAACTGTTTTCCATGTGGATATGTCCATCTTTCGGGATGTAAATACTCTAAAATATAAACTTTGTTCTAATTGAGTAAACGGTTCAGGTGTTTAGTGGGGTGAATGCTGGCTTGGTCTTCATAGGGATGAGAGTGATGTGAATGAATGGAAGTGGGTTGATGGGAACCCCAACACCTTCCCTATATCTCCATCCTCATCTTATGCCAACAACAAATGTGCTGTTGTTTATAATGAAACGTTGGTTGATGATGACTGTCCTTCTGAACATCCAGCTATTTGTCAAATAGACAACCTGGTTTTAGTGAAGCAGAACAAGACATGGGAGGAAGCTATTGACCACTGCAGGACTCTTCAAGTGTCCCTTAATTTCTACTTTGATCCAATGTTGGATCTCCTTAGTTTGAGCACTGAAGAAGAATTTGCTTATGCTCAGAGCATCGTCCGTGAGGCCCAGACAGCTGAGGTGTGGATTGGTCTACGTTGGCTGGCTGGCCGGTGGCTGTGGATGGATGGGGAAACAGATGCTGGTGTCTCCATGAATGTGTGCCCAGCCAATGGGATAAACTGTGGGACTCTGTCTGAGAAAGGCAAGCAAGCTAGAAACTGTGTTGAGAGGAGGAACTTCTTCTGCTTCCAAAGGCCAGCATCTGTGTAATAAGTCACTTATTTCTCATTTCACGTATAAAATATACATTAAATAGTTTTTCTTATTGATAGCACTGCTTCATATAGTAGGTCTGAATACCACTGACAGGCTGTGTCACTTTAACAGTTTGTTTAGAAAATGGAAAGGGGCCGCGCATTGACCTTTTTCATTCTTTTCTGGCCAAAAGACGTTGTCAACTTTTTGGGCCATCACCAGTTTGCACCCCTGAATACGGCTCTCGGTAATACAGCAATAGGTAATACGGTAATAGGTAATACGGTAATAGGTAATACGGTAATAGGTAATACTGCAATAGGTAATACGGTAATAGGTAATACGGTAATAGGTAATACTGCACTAGGTAATACGGTAATAGGTAATACGGTAATAGGTAATACTGCACTAGGTAATACGGTAATAGGTAATACGGTAATAGGTAATACTGCACTAGGTAATACGGTAATAGGTAATACGGTAATAGGTAATACGGTAATAGGTAATACGGTAATAGGTAATACGGTAATATGGTAATATAACTCGGACATAATTACGTACTTCCTTGGAAAGTAGGCAACCAATTCTTAGCAACACCTCCTCTATTACCCATCAATTCAAATTACAATTGGAGGCATCCAAGGATTATGTTGGTAACAGCCCACGTTTAATTATATACCATCTAGAAACCAAGGTTGTACTTTCCAATAAATTACATTTTCTTAAATAGTTGTTGTCCATGGCTCCCACCCAGTTATTAAGGGTTTACTAGATTTACCCTATTGAGTTGTTTTTATTGAAGTTGAAAAATGATATGATGCTTGGTATCTGGTAACAACCTCCACAGGAACAGTTTTCCTTAATAATGGGCACCGTCTTGCAGATATTTCTACACTTTACGAAGTAATCTGAAAGTGAAAGAAGCCTTGTTTCCATGGTATTACCATGCTCTTACTACATCCCTTGTAACTGGTTATTCCTTTCCGTTCAATGGTTCAACTTGAACCATGGATCTTCTGATTGCACCTCTGCAACAGCACGGAAGTTTCAGCTGTAGTTTCTCTGTCTTCACCTCTTATTTACCGGTGGTAATCATCCCAATTATATATTATAATTGACCATGTATGTTTCCTGGTAAATACTTAGTCTGAGGGGATTGTTAAAGGAAGGGTTACCACGTACATTGGTTTCATTTGAGGGTGGCTTGTTTGTCACTGGGATTTCCCTTCAGTGGGAGTTTAATGAGGAAGACAACATTGGAAGCAGTTTTACTTCACACACAAAATGTATATGTAACATCAAAAATACTCGAAAATATTCTGTGAGCAATATCAAGTTGCCATCTTAACAGAGACTGTCTTCCCACTTGCTGCACCGTTTGGATGATTAAGATTAGAGCTGGCTCACCAGGGAGCGAGTCTAACAGCTGCCCTACATTGCTAAACCCACTCACCTTTTACTCAGGCTAACCTGAAAAACACACTCACACAATCCTATTTAAAGCTTTACTAGTGAACTTATCTACTTTTTAAATTCAAATCATTCACACCTCAGCGTCAGCACTGGGAGATGGGGGGGGGGGGGGGGGGGGGGGGGGGGGAGCTGGACTTAACATAAAACCCAAATCCCATTAGAGATGGGCCAGAGGAAAATGAGGGTTTGGCTGTGTGCCGCCTTCAGAGATATGAAAGAACACTCTGATGGGGTCAGCGCAGATCTGCCATACCTCAGGCCCCCTCCCCACGGCCGTGTCACGTCTTTTTGTCTGGCCGCTTCCCACACATCAAAGCCCGCGCCCCGAGTGAAATGTACACAGAGCCTACATCCATGGAGGAGCAGGCCTGGAAGGGCTAGGTGACTTATCTGCCCCTGACGGGAGTCTTTTGGGTAATAACACATGCATGAGAAGCTGTTCCCCCCTCGTCTGGATGGGGATCTGGGTAAGTAGAGCCTGCGGACTCTCTGAAGTGGTCGACTTAACTTGGCCTTCTTGTATAATTAGTCTCCTGAACCATGTTGGACCCATGTGTTTCCAGACAGCTGACCTCTCCTTTATCCATTTAGACTAGTGTCCCCTCTCTCTGTCTGTGTCAACCTGTCTCTCTCTCTGTCTGTCTGTCTGTCTCTTGTTGTCTCTCTCTCTCATTTCCACAGACATTGACCCCTTCTTCCTACAGATTCATACAATGAACTTATGAAAATGAGAGCAGGCAATGGATGAGCGTTAGAAAGGTGATAACTATTAGTCAAGAAATAAATAAATACATTTTATCTAAATCAAAAACATCTTAGCAGCAAATGATCTGTCTTCGCTGCTGATTGATGTGTTCGGTAAAACAACACAATTCTGTTCAACAAAATTCTTTCTGCATAGCACACACACGTACACATGCACTCACACTCACACAATCACACACACACACACACACACACACACACACACACACACACACACACACACACACCAGAGGTGGTGACGTACAACAACTTACTGTTCTCTGTACTTTGCTCAGGTTTTTGTTCTTTTTACATTTTGATTTCTACATTTAACCTACAGGCAAGCTCACTACCTCACACTAAACATTACTCAGATGAGACGTCTTCAAATCCGTCTTTTGCAACTCAAAGGTCAAAGGTCAGTCTACAGCCGGGGGAGGGGAGGAAAGAGAGCCCGGATGAGATTTAAGGTGCAAATAAGTGATCACTAGGAATCGTGCGTTGTTGCCAAGACGCTGCACTTTAACCTCAGTACATGTTGCTGTCAGTGTCATGTAGAATATTTTGTTAATCAATATAACTGAGGTTTCCTTCAAAATCAAATTGATGCGAGGTGAAGACTTTCTCATATTTGATTCAGATTTATTGAAATACATGACATTTCGATTTCAAAGGGCCGTTATCAGGACGCAATTGGATGTCCCTACAACCAATCAGAGCAACGAAGCGTGTGACACATCAGTGGCAGCCATCTTGGTTGTTTATGAAAAAGCCTTAACGGCGCTCCCATAGGCCGCTCCTCTGTACAGTCATCCTATCAGACCCGCCCCATATTAGACACATGATTGTGATTGGCCCGACCCGGGCAGGTCTGCTGGAAACCTGTCTGAACGGGAGGGGGGCCGGACGCATACGCCAGAGCAGATAAAACACGAGCTCGCTTGTTTGCTCGTTCTTGTAACTTTCTACAGCAGCTATTCACTCCTAAGCATTGTCTCCTAAATATCTGAGCTACAGATGTTTCCTTAAGAATAAAATGCACTCATCCAAGAGTCAATCAACCCCCAACACTACCAGTATTGGGGGTTGAATAATTGGGGGTGATTTGGGGGTTCCCGGGCTTTCAAAACAACACTTGGAAAAGACTACGACAGTATTTTTTGTTTGTATTAGGGTCATGTTATCTGGCTGGGTCACATGCTTGCAGCCTCCGGTTGCCTTGTTTTTCATAATATATAACGTTAGTATTGACGTCATTCAGAAGTGTCATATGATATTGCAATCACTGAAGCTTCAACTGTAGCTTCAACTGTAGCCACTAGAGGGCACTAACGGGAAAACCTACATGATGGGGTAAAGTATGTTAAGTACCACTTCTGCACTTCGTCCACCCCTTCTGCCTAATACCTTTTTTAATCAGGCAGCTGGGGGTATCCCGTATGAATAAATAGATGAATGAAAAACAGCTGAGTAATGTTTGCTATCAGAAGCCTCCCCCTCTCTTGCTTACCTTCCCTCATGCCAGGGGCGAACTGATTATCTGTGAGTCGTTGCAGGTCCGCCATCGGACTCCGACCTGGCCTGTTCTGCAGTGATTTGAATTGAATTAAAGAATTCTTATTGAAAGAAAATGCGCCGCATGCTGTGCACACGGACGTTTCTGGCAGATCTGGACTCTCCCAAAAGGCGGGTTTTATGTCCCAGTCCGTCCATGTCTCATTCTGTCCTCATCTAGCGAGCTCCTGCAGCTGTCCAGAGAGCATGAACAACTAAAAGCCAGAGTGAAGGGGTGAATGAAGGCCAACTGACTCGTTTGCTTCCTCATTAAAGGAGAATAATTCGAGGAAGAATACACAGCGATACATCAAGTGATCGCATCAGGTTTGACTGCTCACAGGGAGTAATTAACAAGTCAGAAGAACAGCTTTGGGGAAGATCATGCTCCGTTTCACATACACTATTTATTTACTCATTTGTGAATATTCATCTGTTCCACTAAAACACGTCAGCTACCACCGTTTTACAAATGTGGATAAAGACGGTGACAAGCTGGTAACAGATACATCCCACATGTGGAGGTTTTGTGTAGCGCAACTTTCTCCACCCATAACAATCATCTCACCAGTTACATAACAGCAGTACATGTTTCACATGCTGGACTTAGAAGATGTATTTAAAGCAGGAAAGCCTGTCCCACTTTTTAATTAATTCCATGTATCATTATTAATACCCTTTAGAGCCCCCGTCTGCATGGATGTAATCACCACAGTCGATCCTTGGTGTCATCTTTGATTGTCAATCCACGTCCTTCCCTAATTGACCTTGTCCAGAGAGGAAAGCTCAGACGATATTGCTTTTCCCGCTGGTGGCCAGCTGGTTTCTACTCTAAATGAAGAAGGTGTTGTTCAGCAGAATGGAACAAATCACCTGAAGAGGATTTTGATTTGGGATAGTTGAAAGACAGAAAACGGAGATGGATAGATGCTGGAGCAATTACAAACTAAATATGTACTTACAAAATAAAATGTAAAACGTTATTCCTATTCCACAGTCATCAAGGCACAGTGAACAATATAGATCTGGATATATAGATCTTCAATATACATCTGGATATATAGATCTTCTACACACACACACACACACACACACACTAACACACAAACAAACTAACACAAACACACACACACACATACACACACTAACAAACACACACACACACACATACAGACACACATACACACACTTAACACACACACACCAGTGGTGTGATTTATTTTCAGACACCAAGAGAGTATAGAAATGCCATTTAGTGAAGATGGCAGTGGGTAATAAATCCTCATCAAGTCTGGTGCATCCTGTTAGCATCTCCTTTCCCAGTGACAGCTTTTTAATAAGCTGTGTGTGGTCCTGTATGTGTACTTGACATTTACTAGCTGATGTACCCCCCTTGTCCGTCAGTGCACATTATGCATATTCAACCCCCAAACCCCAGAAGAGCATTAGAATGTAGAACCACGCCATTCCTCCAACTTGCCCTAATTGATTTCTTTTCAGCTGCGTAAATGAGTTTCTTATTTCAATAGAGGTTATTTATAAGGAAATGGTGTGATGTTGTTCTCCCCTCTCTCTGAAGCCCCCCCCCCCCCCCCCCCCCCCCCCCCCCCCCCCCCCCCGGTCCTGGGGAACCCCCTCTTTGTTGCCATTTGCAATTTTTTGCTGATTCTGTCAGCACAAATTAATTGGTGAACATTTGACCTCCCCTGAGCCTTCATTTCTTTGAGAGATATTGGCCCAATAAGGAGGTGTAAATAACATTTGCTCTATAATTGGTTGAATAAAGATGTATGGCCACCTCTTCACTGCGCTCCTGTTGAGGCACAGCGGGGAAGGCCTGGGAGACTGCGGTAGGGTACATATGGAGGGAAGACTATGCATCATATTATTGGGTTTAAAATATCTGGATAACAAGTTGATTCTTAGATAGTCACAGAAGCCAACAAAGCATTTTTCAAATTGTTCAAAATTCAGCAGAACGAAAAATCATGATCGCTACCGGTACAAATGACCAAATCCTCACAACATCAAATAATACCAGGTCACCAAACACCCATCGTGTGTTTGGTGTGCGTGCGTGTATAGCCGACGCATGCAGGCCACCACTGATAATGCCATCAACTAGAGAAAAAGTAGGGCTGGCAAGAAAAAAGGAAAGAAAAGGAAAGCGCTGACGCTCATCAGGGACCTTAGGAACCGCCGCCAACTTAGCGCGACGCTCGTTTATTCATCCGTTCCCCGCGTACGCTCAACTCAACACGGCAGCGCCGGCGTGCCAGGTGGATCGGGGTCTCGCCGTGCACCTCTCTCCCTCCCTCCCTCTCTCTCTCGCATGCCCTCTCTCTCCCTCCCGCTCTCCCTCCAGTCTGTTTCCGTTTTTTCCACCTGTATTAATAGCTCCTCGGGAGAGAAGGAGGGGTCTGCGTGTCAGGTCCGTCTCCAGAGGAGCAGGGGAACTAAATGAGGCCTGAACTTGAGAACAGACCTGGGCTTCTCCACGGGCTCGCAGCAACATTCAGGGAAGCATCCGGAATGCGCAAAACACACGGAGGGACGCGGAAAGACCTTCCGTCCCCCCACCGCCATGCGGAGCTACAGCCATACATCTGGGACCCATGTGACCGCCACCGCATGTAGAAGTGACAGGGAGGGAGAGAGAGGGAGAGAAAGACAGCGGAATAGAGAGAGAGAGAGAGAGAGAGAGAGAGAGAGAGAAAGACAGCGGAATAGAGAGAGAGACGAATATATATATATATATATATATATAGAGAGAGAGAGGAATATATCTATATATAGAGAGAGAAAGGAATAGAGCAAGAGAAGAATATATATATATATATATATATATATATATATAGAGAGAGAGAGAGAGAGAGAGAGAGAGAGGGAGAGAGAGAGAAAGGAATAGAGCGAGAGAGGAATATATATATATAGAGAGAGAAAGGAATAGAGCGAGAGAGGAATATATCTCTCTCTCTATATATATATAGACTATCTCTCTCTAAGGAATAGAGCGAGAGATGAATATATATAGAGAGAGAAATAGAGAGAGAGAGTATTATATAGGGAGAAAGAGATAGAAAGAGAGCGAGAGAGAGGAATAAAGAGAGAGAAAGCGGAATAGAGAGATAGTGAGCAAGAGAGATACAAAGAGAAAGAGAGAGAAAGAGAGAGGAATAGAGAGACAGAGCGAGAGAAAGGAATACAAAGAGAAAGAGAGGAATAGAGAGGAATAAAGAGAGAGAAAGAGTGAGATAGAGAGGAATAAAGAGAGAGAAAGAGAGAGGAATAGAGACAGAGAGCGAGAGAGAGGAATAAAGAGAGAAAAAGAGAGGAATAGAGAGAGAGGAATAAAGAGAGAGAAAGAGAGAGGAATAGAGACCGAGAGCGAGAGAGAGGAATAAAGAGAGAAAAAGAGAGGAATAGAGAGAGAGGAATAAAGAGAGAGAAAGAGAGGAATAGAGAGACAGAGAGAGAGACAGATGAGAGAGAGACATGAGACGAGTACTGGCTCAAGCCAGGATTGGTTGTACAGAGAGTATCCGTGCTAAGTGTCAGAAGGAGGCTTTTCATTTGAATGCTTCACTCTGAAAGAGGCTGCGCTTGCTGTACTGTTGCCAGCGGCTTCCTAGGACTTGATGTGCCAAACAGTTAGCAAGAAAAAAAGAAAAGTTGGAGCAATTATCCTCTGTTTTGCTGCCCGGAGACTATTTCTCCTGCCTTTCCGTGACAGTATGTTTTGTAAGCTACATGATTTGGATAAAGACTAATGGAGTGTGAGTAAAGCACAGAGGCGATGGGATTATAGTAATAAAGATGTATTATGGCTGAGAACAAAGGGCCTTGGCAGGGTTTGCGAGCCGCGGGCTGGTGGCTAGCTCCAGGAGAAGGCTAGGCGTGTTAGCTCCAGGAGAAGGCTAGGCGTGTTAGCTCCAGGAGAAGGCTAGGCGTGTTAGCTCTAGGAGAAGGCTAGGTGTGGTAGCTCCAGGAGAAGGCTAGGCGTGTTAGCTCCAGGAGAAGGCTAGGCGTGTTAGCTCTAGGAGAAGGCTAGGTGTGGTAGCTCCAGGAGAAGGCTAGGCATGTTAGCTCCAGGAGAAGGCTAGGCGTGTTAGCTCCAGGAGAAGGCTAGGCGTGTTAGCTCCAGGAGAAGGCTATGCGTGGTAGCTCCAGGAGAAGGCTAGGTGTGTTAGCTCCAAGAGAAGGCTAGGCGTGTTAGCTCCAGGAGAAGGCTATGCGTGTTAGCTCCAGGAGAAGGCTAGGCGTTTTAGCTCTAGGAGAAGGCTAGGTGTGGTAGCTCCAGGAGAAGGCTAGGCATGTTAGCTCCAGGAGAAGGCTAGGCGTGTTAGCTCCAGGAGAAGGCTAGGCGTGTTAGCTCCAGGAGAAGGCTAGGTGTGTTAGCTCCAGGAGAAGGCTAGGTGTGTTAGCTCCAGGAGAAGGCTAGGTGTGTTAGCTCCAGGAGAAGGCTAGGCGTGTTAGCTCCAGGAGAAGGCTAGGCGTGTTAGCTCCAGGAGAAGGCTAGGCGTGTTAGCTCCAGGAGAAAGCTAGGCGTGTTAGCTCCAGGAGAAGGCTATGCGTGGTAGCTCCAGGAGAAGGCTAGGTGTGTTAGCTCCAAGAGAAGGCTAGGCGTGTTAGCTCCAGGAGAAGGCTATGCGTGTTAGGTCCAGGAGAAGGCTATGCGTGGTAGCTCCAGGAGAAGGCTAGGTGTGTTAGCTCCAGGAGAAGGCTAGGCATGTTAGCTCCAGGAGAAGGCTATGCGTGTTAGCTCCAGGAGAAGGCTATGCGTGTTAGGTCCAGGAGAAGGCTATGCGTGGTAGCTCCAGGAGAAGGCTAGGTGTGTTAGCTCCAGGAGAAGGCTAGGTGTGTTAGCTCCAGGAGAAGGCTAGGTGTGTTAGCTCCAGGAGAAGTCTATGCGTGGTAGCTCCAGGAGAAGGCTAGGTGTGTTAGCTCCAGGAGAAGGCTAGGTGTGTTAGCTCCAGGAGAAGGCTATGCGTGGTAGCTCCAGGAGAAGGCTAGGTGTGTTAGCTCCAGGAGAAGGCTAGGTGTGTTAGCTCCAGGAGAAGTCTATGCGTGGTAGCTCCAGGAGAAGGCTATGCGTGGTAGCTCCAGGAGAAGGCTAGGTGTGTTAGCTCCAGGAGAAGGCTAGGCGTGTTAGCTCCAGGAGAAAGCTAGGTGTAGGCCTGGATGAGGTTAGATGTGAACAAACGGTTCAAACTGGACAAAGGGAGGAAAGGCTGCCATTGATTCTCATTCCTGTCAGGCACCAATAACAGTAATTCCATTGATCTCAATTCAATGCCATTGAATAGCCTGTCCCTATCCCTAACTCTGACCCTGACCCTATCCCTAACTCTGACCCTGACCCTAGCCCTAACCCTGACCCTAATCTGAACCCTAACCCTGACCCTAGCCCTAACCCTGACCCTGACCCTATCCCTAACCCTGACCCTAGCGCTTACCCTAGCCCTGACCCTAATATTGACCCTAGCCCTAACCCTGACCCTAGCCCCAACCCTGACCCTAACCCTGACCCTAGCCCCAACCCTGACCCTAACCCTGACCCTGACCCTATCCCTAACTCTGACCCTGACCCTAGCCCTAACCCTGACCCTGACCCTAGCCCCAACCCTGACCCTGACCCTGACCCTAGCCCCAACCCTGACCCTGACCCTGACCCTAGCCCTAACCCTGACCCTAATATTGACCCTAGCCCCAACCCTGACCCTGACCCTGACCCTAGCGCTAACCCTGACCCTAGCCCCAACCCTGACCCTGACCCTTACCCCTACAACTGTTTGCAATGAAAACACGCCATCTATCACCTGAGGTAAAGGTAGCTGAGCATTTGGCAGATTGGGTAAAATAATTAACGTTCTCCTCCTTCCCCTCCAGCCGACTGGTAAGGCTTGCCTGGCCTCATTTGCTGGTTAATTGCATTTTATAGTTGAGCTAAAGACCTGTCATCTGTTTCTGCTGTTCCATTTATCTTGCAAATAACCTAGAGAAGGTTGGTGAAAGCACCTATGCAGGCAGAATAACCTCTTTGAATAAATTCCTTGCGTGCCTTTCATTAAATATTGGTTTTCTTCACTCCATTTCATACGCACATCAGAAGGGAATTACTTTTTGTGAATTAATACAGTTTCAAATATTAAAGGGATGAAAAAGAAATTAAAAGCATTTAAGTGTTGTAATTTCCATGCCTCCATTATCGGGTCTGGTCTAGTGACAAAATCCCTGGCATGGTTTGACTCCTCCTCATTCTCCGCCCTCTGGACCAAGGTTTTCAGTCCGTAAACTCAGGGACATTTGCAACAGTGTTAACAGTAATCTGCAATTAAAGCAAACAAAATATAAAGCCAGACCGACCCCTCCGTTACAACTTCCCCCAGGGTGGGGTGGTCCCACTGTGATTCTGTCGCCATTCCTTGTAATTATGCAAATGACACATTAATGAGGTGTAATTGTGAATTCATAAAACAGCGGGGATAAACTGTACAAAGAACCGACGTCCTAATGAGGGGAGTGGAGGCTTCATCAGTGAAGGGCTGAGTGCCTTAATCGTTTACTCACCACTACTTTTTGTGGCTTGCATTCATCTGAAGGTTGGGATGGACTTGGTAACAGGAGCGTTCACTATTTAATGAATCACCATCCGATCACCAACCTCATTTAGAGACAAAGAAACAGGGCCAGTTCCAGTAAAACAGCATTATTACCTTTAATCAGAGGAGATAGTTAAGATGAAACTACTGCACACGTGTTATCTGTAGTCAATTTACCTAAGTGAATAATATAGGTATTTTGCTGTACAAACATTACTAAATATAAATAGCATTAATGAAAAGCCTCATTTTGAAAGATGTAGGTTGGACTTGGGTCTGGATGACTTGTAGATCTGTAGGACATGTAGGTCTGGATGACTTGTAGATCTGTAGGACTTGTAGGTCTGTAGGACTTGTAGGTCTGGGTAACTTGTAGATCTGTAGGACTAGTAGATCTGTAGGACTAGTAGGTCTGTAGGACTTGCTCAACCAAGACAGACCTTGTAGATATTCATGCGGCACGGAGGAAATTGCATTGTGTGTGTGTGTTTGTTTCTCCTCTAAAACTTGTCAAGGCAAGTTTTAACCGATTCTTAACCTGCCTACATCAATGTAGGGGAGAAAGAGAGAGAGAGAGAGAGAGAGAGAGAGAGAGAGAGAGAGAGAGAGAGAGAGAGAGAGAGAGAGAGAGAGAGAGAGAGAGAGACTGAGAGAGAGAGCATTCATGACACATACAGATGCTTGGAATCAACTGCACATGTCAGGGTCTTAATTAGTTTCAACACTAAATCAATGGGGACTGATTAATAAGACAGGGGCCAGTGAGAAGGTGGACGCATGTTACTAAAACAAGAACGCTTGCTTAAGGACAAAGCTAGAGAGAGAGTAGTCTGAAAAAAAACACTAGCAAAAAAATAATAGTATGAATAATTGAGCACACTGTTCATTATGGATTTGAGAGAATAAAACCAATACAACTCACTTCTACCTGCTCTTGTAACCGACATGTATCTGAATGAACCATACATCGCTAGGTCGTATAAAACATCAGCTTAGTGGCTAAACAGTAAATAGCCTAGCGCGCCTGCTCAATAAATGAGTAAAGAGCAGGTATATACAGTGGAGATGCTAACACAGTGCTAGCCTCTGAGCGAGATGAGGACACCCCTAGCAGCAGCAGCTGGAGCAGCGGTGTGACTGTCAACGGGACCACTGCACGGGGACGAAGGGTCAGAGACACCACGGGGACGAAGGGTCAGAGACACCACGGGGACGAAGGGTCAGAGACACCATGGGGACGAAGGGTCAGAGACACCACGGGGACGAAGGGTCAGAGACACCATGGGGACGAAGGGTCAGAGACACCACGGGGACGAAGGGTCAGAGACACCATGGGGACGAAGGGTCAGAGACACCATGGGGACGAAGGGTCAGAGACACCACGGGGACGAAGGGTCAGAGACACCATGGGGACGAAGGGTCAGAGACACCACGGGGACGAAGGGTCAGAGACACCATGGGGACGAAGGGTCAGAGACACCATGGGGACGAAGGGTCAGAGACACCATGGGGACGAAGGGTCAGAGACACCATGGGGACGAAGGGTCAGAGACACCATGGGGACGCAGATACCCACGCAGGGACTCACACAGACCTGGGGGGTCAGAGGATTCACACTGACCTGGGGGGTCAGAGGACTCACACAGACCTGGGGGGTCAGAGGACTCACACAGACCTGGGGGGGTCAGAGGACTCACATACAGACCTGGGGGGTCAGAGGATTCACACAGACCTGGGGGGTCAGAGGACTCACACAGACCTGGGGGGGTCAGAGGACTCACACAGACCTGGGGGGTCAGAGGACTCACACAGACCTGGGGGGTCAGAGGACTCACACAGACCTGGGGGGTCAGAGGACTCACACAGACCTGGGGGGTCAGAGGACTCACATACAGACCTGGGGGGTCAGAGGACTCACACAGACCTGGGGGGGCCAGAGGACTCACACAGACCTGGGGGGTCAGAGGACTCACATACAGACCTGGGGGGTCAGAGGACTCACACAGACCTGGGGGGTCAGAGGATTCACACAGACCTGGGGGGTCAGAGGACTCACACAGACCTGGGGGGGTCAGAGGACTCACACAGACCTGGGGGGTCAGAGGACTCACACAGACCTGGGGGGTCAGAGGACTCACACAGACCTGGGGGGTCAGAGGACTCACACAGACCTGGGGGGTCAGAGGACTCACATACAGACCTGGGGTGGTAACCCTGAATTCAACTTTTAACAAATTAAAACATGATTCACTTATTTACCACACCTTTCTCAATGTAAATAGTTTGTAAAATAGTGAATAAAATAGTTAGAATACATTGTTACATAGAAATGTATGCATCCACTATACTACTGTCGGCATTACGTTTGATTGACTTGAGAAAGTGAGCCAAGACCATGGGATACAAATGAAATAATGACTTAATAATGAAGTATAATGAAACTTTGAGCAATTAGTCACAGTTGATGATTTTACGATTGCGTGATTGCCAGCAGTTATTGGTCATTGTATTTATTTGGGTTTAATCGTTTATCGTTCGTTAGGCCGATGAAGAGCCAGCAGACACATTTTACGAGTTCCAAAAGACACAAAACAATGAATCACACAATGATGCACGCTTTGCCTTCGTTCTGCTGCAGTCGTTGTGGAAAAGCGAAGTCACACCTACAGTGCTATAGGATACCGTTTGATCTACAAATACCACAACTCAAGTTGAATACGTTAAAAAGACAAACATAAGACAATAAAAACAATCTTTTACGATTCATATTAAAATACATCATGTATGTATTATAGGTATGTAGGTAGGTACATTAACCTATCATCTGTATCACCTGTCAATAATAATATTCACACATTACATACATGACAAGCTGTCAACTGCTCTTGGGCCGTATGGGAGGCTGGGGTGAGTATGGGAGGCTGGGGTGAGTATGGGAGGCTGGGGTCAGTATGGGAGGCTGGGGTGAGTATGGGAGGCTGGGGTGAGTATGGGAGGCTAGAGGCCGTATGGGAGGCTGGGGTGAGTATGGGAGGCTGGGGTCAGTATGGGAGGCTGGGGTCAGTACGGGAGGCTAGAGGCCGTACGGGAGGCTGGGGTCAGTATGGGAGGCTAGAGGCCATATGAGAGGCTGGGGTGAGTATGGGAGGCTGGGGTGAGTATGGGAGGCTTGGGTCAGTATGGGAGGCTGGGGTGAGTATGGGAGGCTAGAGGCCGTACGGGAGGCTAGAGGCCGTACGGGAGGCTGGGGTTAGTATGAGAGGCTGGGGTGAGTATGGGAGGCTGGGGTCAGTATGGGAGGCTAAAGGCCGTACAGGAGGCTAAAGGCCGTACAGGAGGCTAGAGGCCAGGGACTCTATAAGGTCACCATGGACTCTATAAGGATACCAGGGACTCTATAAACCAAGGACTCTATAAGCCAGGGACTCTATAAGGTCACCATTGACTATATAAGGTCACCATGGACTCTATAAGGTCACCATGGACTCTACAAGGTCACCATGGACTCTATAAGGTCACCATGGACTCTACAAGGTCACCAGGGACTCTATAAACCAGTGACTCTGTAAGGTCACCATGGACTCTATAAGGATACCAGGGACTCTATAAACCAGGGACTCTATAAACCAGGGACTCTGTAAACCAGGGACTCTATAAGATGTATGGGGGTGCTAAGCCCCATACATCTTATGCCATCTTATGGTTGCCATCTGAAACAATGGCACACACTAAATTGAACAACATCAAATGTCTACCATGGCATGGAGACGTCCCTGGCAGCTCCGGCTAAGCTCAATCGTATTCGAAAGAAAGAAGGATAAAAAGAAAGAAAGAGAACGAAAATTGTTAAACCACACTAGCTGGCATTCTATACATAATTAATTCAATTAGAGGTATATTAGACCTTTCAAACTGTTCAGTCTGTGCTGCCTCCTTACCTGTCCTCCCGGGTTGAAGTTAAGACTCTTAATTAGACAAGGTTAACAAAACAGACACACACAGACACAGACACAGACACACACACACACACACACACACACAGACACACACACACACACACACACACACACACACACACACACAGACACACACACACACACACACACACACACACACACACACACACACACACACCTATTGAAGGAGCTACCTCCAGTCGCCAGCACAGTGGCTGAAGCTGGTGATTAATGTGTCCATGTCCATGGGTACTGTTGGCAGGGTCTTGGCTGGCATGTCTGGAAAGTTCAATTGTATTCATGGCATGCAGCATTTAATTCAAATGACTCAAATTAGAATTGCAAATGAAACACGAGTTCAAGTACAATGTCTTATTAGAGCAGTAAAACCAGCAGCGTCTGTATGCATCTCAAGGATGGAAAAAAACTCTCAAAAAAGGACAGAGGTTAAACATTGATGAAAGAAAACAAAGAAACCCTACATCCAATGTGTGTTCTAAACAACCCGACCGTGTGAGAGAATGCCCTGATTTGAATACGATTAAGCTGCAGAACTAAAGGCCATTTAGAATTTGTCTTCTGCTGGAATACTAGGATAAACCCTGTACGATAGTGGCCAGAGACCTCTGTCCTTAAAAGAATGGCTAATGCAGTGGTCAACCTGTCATGAAAAGCAGACCACAACACTACACAAATGGTGTAGCTGTCACGTGTGATTTGAAGTTCTCCAAACAGTGATAGTGTTCAGAAATAGACAATTCCAGCACAGATTGCCCGTTAATCACTTTGGCATTTTTCTGCCCAATGTGCCAAATATTTCTTGGTGTTCAGAACTTTCATTAGCATGCAAATGAAGGTGAAGGGCAGAAGCAGCTAATTACAATCCAGTAAAGCCCTGCCTAATGGACCACTAAAGACAGACCACGGCTGAGTCCATAATTCCATTATGCAAATGCTTAGTCAGGAGTGACAGGCTTAGAAGGAGGGGCTTGAATCCTCTGTTGCTTCCATTGGCTCAGAAGGCAAAACCAGAAAAGGTCTCCTTGTACCTTTCAGGAATCCTGACCAAGGGCAATGACGCAGGCTGAGCTCCCTGTGTGTGTGTGTGTGTGTGTGTGTGTGTGTGTGTTTAACTCCCTGTGTGTGTGTGTGTGTGTGTGTGCATGTGTGTTTAATTCCCTGTGTGTGTGTGTGTTTATTAACCCTGTGTGTGTGTGTGTGTGCGTGTGCGTGTGTGTTTAACTCCCTGTGTGTGTGTGTTTGTTAGCTCCCTGTGTGTGTGTGTGTTTGTTAGCTCCCTGTGTGTGTGTGTTTGTTAGCTCCCTGTGTGTGTGTGTGTTTGTTAGCTCCCTGTGTGTGTGTGTGTGTGTGTGTTTGTTAGCTCCTTGTGTGTGTGTGTGTGTGTGTGTGTGTGTGTGTGTTTGTTAGCTCCCTGTGTGTGTGTGTGTGTGTGTTTGTTAGCTCCTTGTGTGTGTGTGTGTGTGTTTGTTAGCTCCCTGTGTGTGTGTGTGTGTGTGTGTGTGTGTTTGTTAGCTCCCTGTGTGTGTGTGTGTGTTTGTTAGCTCCCTGTGTGTGTGTGTGTGTGTGTGTTTGTTAGCTCCCTGTGTGTGTGTGTGTGTTTGTTAGCTCCCTGTGTGTGTGTGTGTGTGTGTGTGTTTAGCTGAGTTGACTCTTATCCCGGTGAGCAGAACTGAAACTCTGCGTGACGCTGCCTGAGACGAGGCTACCAGGTCATCTGTCCAAGGTCCTTCATTCAGTGGTAGTAGAAAGCATGGGCTACAGCTTGTGTAGTCACTAAATCAGCAGCACCTTCCCCCTTCTAATTCATTATTCTGTCTGTTTTAGCGTGTTGCTGTGACTGACTGGATGCCTGGTCTGTTGTGGTGACTGTGACTGGATGCCTGGTCTGTTGCGGTGACTGGATGCCTGGTCTGTTGCGGTGACTGTGACTGGATGCCTGGTCTGTTGCGGTGACTGTGACTGGATGCCTGGTCTGTTGCGGTGACTGTGACTAGATGCCTGGTCTGTTGCGGTGACTGTGACTGGATGCCTGGTCTGTTGCGGTGACTGGATGCCTGGTCTGTTGCGGTGACTGGATGCCTGGTCTGTTGTGGTGACTGTGACTGGATGCCTGGACTCCCCTGACTGTTAACCCGCCAGCACCCCATCACCATAGACACTAGTTCTATTTACTTTCATTAACTAAATGATTTAAAATATTTGCCTGTACGTATGTCAGTTATGGCAGCCATTGCACTCCTAACCATCGCTGGAAGGAGGGATCCCCACTCTGCGTTCCTTCTCAAGACTTCTTCCTTGATGATTAAGGGAGTTTTTGTCTTGCCCTCTGGGGGGCTAGGGCTGGGGGGCCAGGGCTAGGGGGGTGTCATACATATATGGCCCGTTAAGCCCTTTGAGACTGCACCTGTGATTAAGGGCTATACAAATAACATTGAATTGAAAAATGATATAATTTATAAATAAATAAAATCTTTGGAAAAAGAAACACTGAAGTGCAGATAAGAGGGGGTGGGGCTTAACTACTGGACAAAGAGGGGCTGACGTCACCTGACATGTGGGGACATGTGGGGACATGTGGGGACATGTGGGGACATGTGGGGACATGTGGGGACATTGAATCTGTGGTCTCTCTGGTGGACGGGGTCACACAAGACCCGAGTGGACACACATGCTGAATGAGTCACAAGACCAACTGTGACAGAACACAGTCAAATGTTTTATTGTCAGGTCATCTATTTAGTTGTCACCGGCCCATCACTGGACGACACGCTCTGCATGAGCACTCCTGTATTTGAAGAGAAGAAACATGTAAAGCACATCTTGAATTTGTCTTCTATCAATAGCTGGGAGAGACGGGATTAAAATCTTCACATTTTGTGATTCCCTACAAAGTTACTGTGATTTCAGCGCGTCGTGAGCACCTTGCCCACAGCTATCTCATGGCTAGCAATATCAAGAGAAAAGGTTTCTGTAGAGGACAACGTGTGCTTTCCTCGTTTGTTTGCCCTTTCAGCACTGCATGAATAATTGTACTTGTGGGGGGGGGGGGGTGGGTGGTGGGGGGGGGGGGCTTCCTCAGGGATATCTGTGGTTGTTTTTTAAAGGCTCTGTCTTTTTCATTTTTGAAAACACTTGGATGGCCATGAGATGAGGCCTGATAACGCCTTGAACTGTGTCTCCATATTAGATGAGATGAGCGAGATGAGGCCTGATAACACCTTGAACTGTGTCTCCATATTAGATGAGATGAGTGAGATGAGGCCTGATAACACCTTGAACTGTGTCTCCATATTAGATGAGATGAGTGAGATGAGGCCTGATAACACCTTGAACTGTGTCTCCATATTAGATGAGATGAGTGAGATGAGGCCTGATAACACCTTGAACTGTGTCTCCATATTAGATGAGATGAGCGAGATGAGGCCTGATAACACCACTGTGTCTCCATATTAGATGAGATGAGTGAGATGAGGCCTGATAACACCTTGAACTGTGTCTCCATATTAGATGAGATGAGCGAGATGAGGCCTGATAACACCTTGAACTGTGTCTCCATATTAGATGAGATGAGTGAGATGAGGCCTGATAACACCTTGAACTGTGTCTCCATATTAGATGAGATGAGTGAGATGAGGCCTGATAACACCTTGAACTGTGTTTCCATATTAGATGAGATGAGTGAGATGAGGCCTGATAACACCACTGTGTCTCCATATTAGATGAGATGAGCGAGATGAGGCCTGATAACACCACTGTGTCTCCATATTAGATGAGATGAGCGAGATGAGGCCTGTACAAACACTAGTCCCACACACACACAAGCACACGGACGCACCTTTGCACGCATGCACACGCACACACATGCACACACACACGCACCTACATATGCACACACACACACACACACGCACAAATATGTTGTTATGCAAAGAATCAAAGAAAGCCAGAGGTAATATAAATGGAAATTAAGTGGCTTTATTAATTAATACATATGTGGTTAAATTGCAGGTAGATGCGACATAAAAAGCAAGGACAGTGTACATTGTGAGGGTTTTAATTTTGTAACCTGAGCATGAACTAAAATAGCACACAGAAGAGTAATTATGGATAGTATCATCAGGGGAGCCATGGGCATGCAAGACCCTGCACATCTGCTTTCAAAGACAATGGGAGGGAAGAAAACTTCCTTTCAAGTCCATATGGCCAATTATAAGAGCAACCCTTGGTGGATTTGACCTTAATTATTTCCCTACCTCTCAAAATGAAGGAACCCATCTTACCATAAAGGACTTCTAATCAAGGAAAATGAAAACACCGTCATATAATGATTTAAAGTTCACAACAACTTGGAGAGCTGTTCTATGGCCCCCCTGATCCTCCATCTTGCTACTGGGAGCCGAGCTAACGAGTTTTTACATGTGTTGAACAATATCTGTGAAGAAGATTTATGAAAGCATAAACCCATCATGAAGTAGAATCCCTTTGATTTTTATGTAATTGTATTATTTGAATGCAACCTTTTATCTGAATAAACGCTCTGATTGCCTGGACTGGAACGTGGGAATCCCAAAGTGCCCAGAGCTCTCATTCTTAGCGATGTGCCATGTACGTCATGGGGTCACTCACTGGAGCCTGGAGCCTGGAGCCTGGAGCCTGGAGCCTGGAGCCTGGAGCCTGGAGCCTGGAGCCTGGAGCCTGGAGCCTGGAGCCTGGAGCCTGGAACCTGGAGCCTGGAGCCTGGGACTGGGACCTGGGACTGGACCCTGGGGGTGGACCCTAGGACTGGGACCTGGGACTGGGACCTGGGACCTGGGACTGGAGCCTGGGGGTGGACCCTGGGACTGGGACCTGGGACTGGACCCTGGTCCCTGGTCCCTGGGACTGGACCCTGGGACTGGACCCTGGGACTGGGACCTGGGGTGGACGGTGGGACTGGACCCTGGGGTGGACGGTGGGACTGGACCCTGGGACTGGGACCTGGGGTGGACGGTGGGACTGGACCCTGGGACTGGGACCTGGGACTTGACCCTGGGACTGGGACCTGGGACCTGGGACTGGAGCCTGGGGGTGGACCCTGGGACTGGGACCTGGGACTGGACCCTGGACCCTGGGACTGGACCCTGGGACTGGACCCTGGGACTGGTACCTGGGACTGGACCCTGGGACTGGACCCTGGGACTGGGACCTGGGACTGGACCCTGGGACTGGACCCTGGGACTGGGACCTGGGACTGGGACCTGGGACTGGGACCTGGGGTGGACGGTGGGCAGCGCTGTTGTAGGAAACAGGTACGTGTCATAATGGAGCCACACACATTCTCAGCTCTCACGCTTTGCATACATTCTGCATGTTGCTCTTTATCCTGGCATGGCCCCTGACGGCCATACACTGTGTGTGTGTGTGTGTGTGTGTGTGTGTATGTGTGTGTGTGTGTGTGTGTGTTTTTGTAAACGTTTCAGTCAATCGCACGTGCAAATGCCCAATTTACTTTTTTAACGTCTATTAAAAACAAACACATGTTGATAGTTTTACATGAATAAAGTACGAACGCAACGATAAAAGTAAAGAAGGTTTTTGAAGAAATAAAGAAATAAATAGTTGAAAAATGTTTTGTCTATTTTCTATCCTTTCCCTATACTTCACAGCATTCATCAGTCATTCAGCGTCAAGTCGTTCCTGGAGGTGTCCTTGAGCTGGGAGCTGCTTCTCTGAATGAGCCTTGTCATTTAGAGGATGAAGAGGAGAGCACCTCTTCCTCACACTCATCTCTCATTAGGCCGTGGGTTGTGGGAGCTCATTGCCTCACTCCTGTGGCACAAGAGGGGCTTCTCTTTGTTCTCATTCCTATTTATACATCTTCTACATCATTGAACCACTTCTTTCGATTTTTACGTGGACGAAAGAAGAAAGTAGAATCCAGATGAAATGTTTTTTCCATTTCTTATATTTGTAACTAACTTTTTTGCTTGCTTGCTAGTCTGCTAGTCTGTCTACTCTGCTGTTTGTGTGTGTCTGTGTTTGGTTAAACATTAGTTTATCTGGTCTGTAGTTAAACAGTAGTTCATCTATTGTGTAGTTAAACATTCGATAATCTGGTGTGTAGTTAAACATTAGATAATCTGGTTTGCAGTGAAACATAAATTAAGCATTAGTTAAACATTAGTTTATTTTGTGTGTAGTTAAACATTAGTTTATTTTGTGTGTAGTTAAACATCAGTTTATTTTGTGTGTAGTTAAACATTAGTTTATTTTGTGTGTAGTTAAACATCCGTTTATTTTGTGGGTAGTTAAACATCAGTTTATTTTGTGTGTAGTTAAACATTAGTTTATTTTGGGTGTAGTTCAACATTAATTCGGGTGGAGTAATCACAGGGGCCATTAGAGATTGTGCTGTACTTCAGTAAACATTTTGTGTAGTCCACAATATTAGCCCCCACACATACCAGTGCTGTGGAAACCCCTTCGACTCAAGCAGAACAAATCTCACCAATCCCTCAGTGGTTATTGTCAAAGCCTCCACCCGTGAGAAGAAAAAGCAGCTTGATTTAAACAGTCAAGGTGGAGATAAACACTGTTGAAGGTTGTTCTGGGGTCACTTTGCGTTACTCCGGCCTGGAACCATACAGAACGGGACATCTTTCTAATCAAATCAAGCGTAGCAACAACAAAAAGAATCCTTCAATGTAATGGAAAAATAAGGACTGGATAAAAGACAGATGAGGGGCGTTTGTTTTCGCCCCTCCAGGACGGCTGTCCTAGCATGAGAGATTGTCTTAGAAGTGCTTTTCACTCCTAAATTGTCACCCTAGGAGGAATTAGACAGATTTGAGTATAATCGCAATCACATTATTCGACATGATCTTCTTCACAACCATTTTGAAGCAAAGTGTGAAAATAAAATGCTAGTGACAAGTCCTCATGCATTTATGCAGTAGCTCAAATATTAGGGTATTACAACAAGTAGACACACGCACGGCGGCCTCCCTGAAGTCACAAAGCAATATTCATCTCTTGAGTCTGTTATTGTTTCCTAAATCGCACTGCGGAGAGCGAAAGGTGCGCTGTCTGACGCTGGATTAAAGATCAGCGGAGAAGCCTCTGGAGCGGCTAATCCGCCAGCTCTTTCTTTTTTTGTTCTCCCCTTACTGTCTCCTGACACAGTTTGGAAAACGCAGCTTAAGACACTTACCTGCTGTACTTTCACAATCAGAAAGAAACCCACACAATATTCCCCATTTCAACCGCCCCCCCCCCCCCCCCCCCCCCCCCCCACCCGCACAACCCCCCCCCCCTCCCCCCCCCCCCCCCCCCCCCCCCCCCCTGTTCCGGCGACCTGAGGCAGCAGGACGGTCTGACTGTTTGGGTCGGGAGCTGGCCTGTGTCTGCCTGCATGTCTGCTAGGTCCACTAGGATCCTGACGCAGGTAAACTCGCCTGCGTCTGCCTGCATGTCTGCTAGGTCCATCCTGACGCAGGTAAACTCGCCTCTGCCTGCCTGCATGTCTGCTAGGTCCATCCTGACGCAGGTAAACTCGCCTCTGCCTGACTGCAGACAGCGGAAGTGGTCTCGAAACATCTCAAAGTCATTCGAGCATTTCGATTTATTTATTTTTCCAGACGACTTTGAGATCAGACACAAAGCCGGGTGGTTGAGGTGCGGTGGTGGGGAATGAGATGATGAGGAGTGTGTTCAGAGCGGGCTCTGAGTGACAGGCCTCACTGGGCCGTGGTGATGGCTTAATGGTGTCAACAGGAGAGATAGGGTCTCGACTCGGCTATCTGGACAGAATCTCAGAGCCATCACCTTCTCTGTTTGCAGTAATTGCACGACTGGCACTGACTCAGCATGTTGGGGAAGAAAAGAAAAGGTGAGACGAGGGGAGAAGAAGGAAAAAGAGATGAACGCTTCAGGCCCACTTGACTGAGTGCCCCCCCCCCCCCCCCCCCCCCACCCCCCCCCACGACCAGCCAGCAACGCTCATCTCCACTGCCTTCTGCTCCCCAGCTAAATGAAAACGGGCCCTGGGTTAAAACATCACAAACATGCTGGTTCTTTGATGGATGGGAGGTTATTCATCTGTGTCTGGACTCCCCTGGCAACCACTGGTTAAACTGGGCTGGGTCCTGCACCACTGGTTAAACTGGGCTGGGTCCTGCACCACTGGTTAAACTGGGCTGGGTCCTGTACCACTGGTTAAACTGGGCTGGGTCCTGTACCACTGGTTAAACTGGGCTGGGTCCTGTACCACTGGTTAAACTGGGCTGGGTCCTGTACCACTGGTTAAACTGGGCTGGGCCCTGTACCACTGGTTAAACTGGGCTGGGTCCTGCACCACTGGTTAAACTGGGCTGGGTCCTGTACCACTGGTTAAACTGGGCTGGGTCCTGTACCACTGGTTAAACTGGACTGGGTCCTGTACCACTGGTTAAACTGGGCTGGGGCCTGTACCACTGGTTAAACTGGGCTGGGTCCTGTACCACTGGTTAAACTGGGCTGGGCCCTGTACAACTGGTTAAACTGGACTGGGTCCTGTACCACTGGTTAAACTGGGCTGGGTCCTGCACCACTGGTTAAACTGGGCTGGGTCCTGCACCACTGGTGAGCACTCTATGGATTCAGAATAATCTTAACAGACACACAAGCCCACACATTTATATCCAGGAGTAAAAATATATTTAGCTTCATAGCTGATACATTTTGTGTATTTCAGTCCATTTACATACAAAAAGAAGGCTGTGAAAAACAGAATAAATATAAATGTTTTTCACAATTGCTGATATTTGTATTATTCTCAATGCACTCTTTATATACTTCTTAAAGAGTTTGCACATAGGCGCTGTTGAATATGAGGAGTACTTCTGCACATCTGGAATCCTTAATGAAGCTACTCCTTAACTCTATGTGTAAGTTGTACGTACGTGTGTGTGTGTGTGTGTGTGTGTGTGTGTGTGTGTGTGTGTGTGAGTGTGTGTGAGTGTGTGTGTGTGTGTGTGTGTGTGTGTGTGTGTGTGTGTGTATTAGCACACACACACACAGCGGAAGCACTCGCCTCCACCTGAGCACAGGGAGGGGGAGGGGGGCGTTGGCACGGCAGCCACAGCAAGTGGCAAAGCAGATGGCTACATCACTTCCTCTCCCCTAATGGTTCAGATGGCACAACACACTCGGCGGGGTTCCCCAGGAGAGAGCCACAGGGCTCTCTGAGCGGACACAACAAGCCCGGGACCACTAACTGTTCTCCAATGGAATCCGGCATGTTTGTAAACAACGTTTTGAGAGCATGAAGGAACATTCCTGGCCGGGAGAAGAGAGTGCTAGTGCGGGTTGTAGTCTGTCCTCCTTGCTTTGCCACCTGCCTCGTTAGCCGCCTTGGGGCTCGTGCCAGCGAGCCGGACGACCGATCCAATCAGAGCTCTTCATGCTGATCCCCCTTCTTCCTGGATCGCACAGTCCCCGGTCCTTTTGATTGGCTGCCCACGTGCCAGATGGAGGCAGGCGTCTCTGCCCCGCCCCAGGGAACACGTGCACGTGTTCACGTGCGCACGCATGCCTGGTCAAACGTCCTACTTGTGGAGGATCGTTTTGTTATCAGACCTACAACCTTGACGGTGGTAAGGACTCTGACGCTCGCGGTGAATCCGCTGAACGCAGAACAGCTGACCAGGACTGTGTTTCATTTCTTCTCACGGGACACATATGCGATTGTGCTCCGTAAGGCCTTTCTGGTACAGGCCTACACACTGAGCATACACAAAGAGGGATCATCTGGTGACGACACACAAACATCTCTGCTAGAGCAGAACTCTGTGTGCATGCGTCTCCATTCCTGTACACATGTAGCACCAGCACATCTCATGCCACACACACACACACACAATGGAACAGATATGGAGGCCAGCTTACTTTATGTTTCTTATGTCATTACTTCTCTCTTTTTCTCTGACAGTTCAATAGTGTCATTTCAGGGGCAGTCCCAAAGACCGCCTGTAGAGGGCGACATAGCATGAAGACACCACAGAGGAACAGAGCAGCGTTGCACAGACCCACACTACACCCACACTACACCACTACCATCACCACCACCACCATCACACCCACACTACACCACCAGAACCACCACCACACCCCACTGCACCACCATCACACCACCACCACCACCACCACCACCACCACCACCACCAGACCACCACCACACCCACACTACACCACCACCATCACCACCATCACCACCACCATCACCACCATCACCATCACCACCACCACCATCACACCCACACTACACCACCAGAACCACCACCACACCCCACTGCACCACCATCACACCACCACCACCACCACCACCACCACCACTACCACCACCACCACCACCACCACCACCACCACCACCACCACCACCACCACCAGACCACCACCACACCCACACTACACCACCACCATCACCACCATCACCACCACCATCACCATCACCACCACCACCATCACACCCACACTACACCACCAGAACCACCACCACACCCCACTGCACCACCATCACACCATCACACCACCACCACCATCACCACCACCACCATTAATAGTTATGAGGGGGACGGTGATTTGTGGACGAACAAAAAATAAATGTCCACTAATAGCCACAAGGGCCACATAGCACCAAACATTTATTCACATTCAAATGCATATTCAAATATATGCAAATATCTGCAGGCACGAGCAGCCGTCTCTCTTGATCTTCAAGTCCCAGTAGCCTGTGTGACGCCACCGTGGGGCTGAACGGGGAACTGCAGGAAGGCGGCGGAGTACACCAATGGCTCGTACTATTTCTCCCACACGTGTATGATCACAGGCGCTGTCGCTGTGGCATTAATCACGCGCTTAAATTCCCAGGGTTATGGAATAAATCAGTGTAAACATTAGCAAGGGCCCTTCATTTTTCACATAATGAAGACAGCTTTAAAATCATCTCTTATAGGCCTACAACCCAATATACAACCTGGTAGTAAATAAGGCTCGCCCTGTCTGGGCTGTAAATAATTGGTGTTGAAGTACACTCTTGATATATATGTCCCTGTCCTTTTACCTTTTACTACAGTCAAGCTAAATGGGCTGCTAGTGTGTGTGTGTGTGTGTGGGTGTCACCGTGTGAGCGTGTGTGTGTGTGTGTGTGTGTGGGGGGTGCGTTAGTCTGTGTTTGTGTGTGAGAGTTTGCATGCATGCGTGTGTGCCTGTGAGATTGCATCTGCGTGCGTCTGTGCATTGGCGTGTGTGTGTGAGAGAAAGTGTGTGTGTGTGTGTGTGTGTGTGTGTGTAACATGCTTTACTGTCACAGCACTGTGGCGTTGTAATTGGCTTTCCTCAGTGAGCTAAACAGGACTCCAGCCACGTGGGGGCAGCTGTGCCTGACCTTCACAGAACACAGGGTGGAGAGGAAGGAGGGACTAACGGACGGTGCAGACAGACAGAGCGCCTGGAGCCTTGGGCCACCTCTCTGCTCTAGCTGTCATCTCACCGTCAGCTCCAGACAGGATAGGAATCAGTCCACCACGCGCCACCCACCCAGCACCACACAGCCCCCACCTCCCTCCTCCACGCCCATAATGGGAGCGTTTTTTCAGGGAGGGGCACCTTGGGAGCAGATCACAGGTTCCGGCTGCAGTTTGGGGTCATTGGTGTTTTCTCCCTGTGATAAGGCTCTGACGCCCTGGAAGTGTGATTACCGCACAGAGGTGGCGGCGAGACTCCAGCATGGGGGTCAGGGGAGGTTGTTTGAAGCAGAGACTGCACTGAGGTGTTATATTGGACAGAGAGGAGAGGTGGAACACAAGGAACTACCATACGATGGACTGACTGAGGAAGCAGTGAGTAAATACAACATTTAAAATAGAATACAGTCCAGGATTGTGCATTTGAAAAACTTATAAATAAATAAGACCCGTGAACTTATGCAGGCATACGTGCATGTTTCTTTGTCCAGTCAGGTTGAACCCTTTTAATTGTACTTTAAATACGGTACTTACATTAAAACCTTATTTTTTGTAAACACACACACCATCTCCATCAGTCTGTAGACATACAGGCTGTGGAGGGTCTGCTGTGCTTGGTGGTGGATGGGAGGAGGTTTCATTGGGAATAATGAGGTCTTTAACGGGACATCATTCCCGAACCAATCAAGCGAACCCGGAACTTAACTAAATTCAATGCTCACATGGGGGCAGCCTGCTTTCAGGGTGGGTGGGGTGGGTGTGATGTCTGCTGTGTGTTTGTTGGCAGGATGAACCCCCCTTGGCCAGGTGCAACTCTTAATAAATAGGCCTTCTGCAGGCGGTGAGTGAAGCTCGGGTGCGAAACACGATGACTTCCCCTCGCTCATCTTAATTAGGGAGAGGAGATGCTGTGGCTGACTTGATGAGGTCAACGCCCTTAATCTCCCAGCTAGGAGGGACCACTGGCACGTTTCCTCTGTATCGACACTGAAGATAATCATATCGGTGACCTCCCTCTCTCCCTCTCACTCTCTCTGTCTCACTCTCTTTCTGTCTCACTTTTGCTCTCCCTCTCTCTCTCTCTCGCTCTCTCTATCCCCCTCTCACACTCTCGCTCTCCTCTCTCTCTCTCTCTCTACATATGCGTGACTAGCATGCAGCACAGCGATTGGTCTTCACATGGTCAAACTGAAAAATAATTAATGTCTCTGCATACCACTGTTGAAAGATACACAAAGAGAGAGAGAGAGAGAGAGACAGAGAGAATGAGACAGAGAGAGAGAGAAAGAGAGAGAGAGAAAGAGAGACCGACAGAGAGAGAGAGAGAGGGAGAGAGGGAGAAAGAGAGAGATAGACAGAGACAGAGAGAGACAGACAGAGAGAGAGAGAGAGAGAGAGAGAGAGAGAGAGAGCGAGACAGAGAGAGAGAGAGAAAGAGAGAGAGAGAGACAGAGATAGAAAGACAGAGAGAGAGAGAGGGAGAGAGAGAGACAGAGAGAGAGAGCAATAGACAGAGACAGAGAGAGACACAGCGGGAGAGAGACAGAGAGAGAGACAGAGAGAGAGAGCGAGAGAGAGACAGAGACAGAGAGAGAGAGACTCAATGAGAGCCAGACTAAAGAATCGAGGGTGGAAAAGAGGAATAGCGATGGAGACTGAGCGACACAGAGAGGCTGGGAGAGAGCCACCAAGAGCAAGCCAGAGAGGGGAAGGAAAGATGGAGACAGAGTTGCTGGTACTAACAGCCGATAATAGCTCTGCTGACAGATAACGGTGTTGGCGTCAACGGCAGCCTGCCGCATCAACCATGACAAGGAGAGTTCAGGAATGATTAACCCTTACACTGAAACACCAGACAGATTGTGAAGTGCCCACAGTGGCATGGCAAGAGCCCTGTAGCTCCAGCAGCAGCAGCCTCTCCATGGAGGTTGTGTCCTGGTCCTCCCAGCCTCTGCTGGTCTGGCCGACGGTGATGTTCTTAACGAACATCCACACGTTGGCTTCACCTCGTTACTGTGTGTTGTGATGAATCACATCTATGGGGGTTACACAATGTGATGAATGGCTTTAATTATCTTTTTTTATAACTGTATTTTGACATTGTTATAAATGATTATAAAAAAACACATTTTAGGATGCAATATGAATGGAATTAATATCAGAAATCATAAAACATGTCTGTGCACAATTATAAGTAAAGCCATAATGCATGATCATGGAACAATACTTAATTCTAAATGCAATTATAATGTATTAGAATTATACTTCCATAGAAAGTAGGGCACATAAGGCTTATTGGATTGGTTAATGATGACTTAATTAAAATGTAAAGAACATAACAGCTGAAGATGAAGATGAAGATGAGGCTCAGTGCAGTAGTAGTCATTTAAAGTGAAGATGCGGATGAAGATGATGCTCAGTGTAGTAGTAGTCATTTAAAGTGAAGATGAAGATGATGCTCAGTGTAGTAGTAGTCATTTAAAGTGAAGATGAAGATGAGGCTCAGTGTAGTAGTAGTCATTTAAAGTGAAGATGAAGATGATGCTCAGTGCAGTAGTAGTCATTTAAAGTGAAGATGAAGGTGAAGATGAAGATGATACTCAGTGTAGTAGTAGTCATTTAAAGTGAAGATGAAGATGAAGATGATGCTCAGTGCAGTAGTAGTCATTTAAAGTGAAGATCAAGATGAGGCTCAGTGTAGTAGTAGTCATTTAAAGTGAAGATGAAGATGATGCTCAGTGCAGTAGTAGTCATTTAAAGTGAAGATGAAGATGATGCTCAGTGTAGTAGTAGTCATTTAAAGTGAAGATGAAGATGAGGCTCAGTGCAGTAGTAGTCATTTAAAGTGAAGATGAAGATGAGGCTCAGTGTAGCAGCAGTCATTTAAAGTGAAGATGAAGATGAAGATGAGGCTCAGTGTAGTAGCAGTCATTTAAAGTGAAGATGAAGATGAAGATGAAGATCAACACTGAAGGGTTTTCTATCTGCTCATGCTCGACCCATTTCCCCTCGGGGATCAATAAAGTGCATCACATCGACTCCTGATGTTTGTTGTATGCATTTGGTTTACTGCAGGAAAGTAGGAGCGGAAACGCAGCATATCTTTATTGTGCTGCATGTGTACGTCTGTGTAAACTAAAAGTCTGATACTGTAATCCGCATTCACGTTGACACACAATGCGATCAGCAGCTCCATCTGCCTTAAGCAACACTTTCCAGGCAAGGAGGAAAAGGAAAAAGCTGATTGTGAGGGGTGCCTTCTTCTTACGTATCAACAACCAAAACCCCCTTCCTTTCCACAAACACACAGACAATATGGAAGCCCCTCGAAAAAAAACAAGAAGAAGAAGGAGCAATTTTCTATCTAGCGTTACCTAAAGACTTGCCAGACACTGCGGGGCTCCTGCGGCCCCCAGGGGCCGGTGTGTGCGCAGCGACGTGATGATGGAGTGGAGAGGGACGGCAGGGAGACAGCCCATGCAGCCGGGGGACTTGGAGTGTGACATATTACCTTCAAGAGTGCAAGAGCAGGCCCACTCGCATGGAACCTATTAGCAGCAGGTCTGGGTGGCTCCTCACACAGACCGGCCCCGGCTCCTCACACAGACCGGCCCCGGCTCCTCACACAGACCGGCCCGGGCTCCTCACACAGACCGGCCCCGGCTCCTCACACAGACCGGCTCCGGCTCCTCACACAGACCGGCCCCGGGTGGCTCCTCACACAGACCGGCCCCGGCTCCTCACACAGACCGGCCCCGGCTCCTCACACAGACCGGCCCCGGCTCCTCACACAGACCGGCCCCGGCTCCTCACACAGACCGGCCCCGGCTCCTCACACAGACCGGCTCCGGCTCCTCACACAGACCGGCCCCGGCTCCTCACACAGACCGGCCCAGGCTCCTCACACAGACCGGCTCCGGCTCCGGCTCCGGCCCCGGCTCCGGCCCATGTGTTTCGGTTGGGTTTGCGGTCCCTAACTACTGAGCACGTTATGTTCGGATGATCGGATCCTGCTCACATAACCAATGAAAAGAAATAAGAATGTGGTTAAGTTAACGCACACACACACACGCACACACACACACACACACACACACACACACACACACACACACACACACAGCATGCGCACAGCTGCATGGATTTATAAGAGACTTTAGTATAAGCATTGATTTCATGTACATTGTGTTCCAGCACTGTATCACATTGAGATCAAGATAGTCACACACACACACACACACGCACGCACACACACACGCACACACACACACACACACACAGACATGCACGCACACACACAGACACGCACGCAAGTTAATAGTCCGCATGTGGCGCTCGATGGTAGCCTGCTAGGCAGTGGAAAGCTAAACCACTTGTTATTGTAGCGACTGTGCCAAGCTAAATCTGGCCTCACTCCTGTTAGAACCGACACTTCCCGAGCAATACTCGGCTGTGGGTAATCCTTACATTTCAACACGCACCCTTTTGCGTGTCAAAGGAGATTACAGCCATTTAGCGTGTGCTCATCTTCATTTGAGCATTGACTCTAGATTATTTTGATGTGCTTCTGCATGGGGATTTCTTCAAATTAGCCAAGGGAAGCTAATGATCAGCAAACATCAGCTGTGCCCCCCCACACCTTTAGATGGTGGCCTTGTTGACATGTGCTGCCCTCTTGTGGGTTTGTCAGTCAGCGATGGTTATGGGATGGTATTGGAGCACGCGCACGCGCATGTGTGTGCATGTGTGTGTGTCAGGGGGGATTAACATAAATGTGTGTTTTGTTGGAACGTATAAGAAATTGCAGAATGCAGAGGAGAGAAAAATAATATGGCAATCTCTGGGTGTCGATGGGTTTCTCACACCGTGTTTGTTTCTGTATTTCCTTCTCGAGAGAAATGAAGAGGGAATGAAGGTGCAACACACAACGACACACACACACACACACGCACACACAAATACACAACGCACGTGCGCACACACGCACACACACACACAACGCACATGTGCACACACACATGTACACTCACACACACATACACACACACACACACACACACACTCACACACCCGCACGTGCATACACACACAAACACAAACACTCACACACACGCACGTGCATACACACAATCAAACACACACACAACACATGTGTGCACACACACACACACAGACTCATGTCTCCTGTCTGGTAAATGGCTCCTGTTGGAGGATTGCATGAGCAGGTGTTGCCAGGCCATGCCTCTAATATGTGTGAATGGGGTTTTAATGCAACATCGCTAGCTCCAGGTTTTTCACCATACTTTCTTACATCCTCACTTCTTATTTGAGAGTATAAATGCCAGGATAGCCCTTGGACCAATTGTATCTTTGTATCCTTGTCGCAAGCATCTGGGGTATGATGCAATCAGATTCCCATGATGTCATCTTTAGAAAAGATGGAAATGAAATGAAGGAAGTGGGCACAGATTATTGAGCCAGCTTTATTTATTTCAAGAATAAATCTAAATGAACGTATTCTGTGTTGGACAGGTTTAAATAACAGGTGTTGTTGCTATCTTATCATAACCTTTGTTATTTTTAAACCTTTCTTCAAATGTTTTTCTCGTGTTACTTTATTTGTAACAGCAATTGATTGTATTACATTCCACTATCGGTTTAAAGCTGTACATCAGGGTTAGTTACTGTTATGTGGTCATATTGTGATGTACAGGGCTGCTCTATTGCTTCTACAGATGCTTAAACGTGCTGAGCGTTCACCTCACCTTACTTCCATCGGACTTCATATCCAACTCACCTGTCGACGAAGTCAGACACAACAATGGCTTTCAAAAAAAGCTGTATTGTAATCCCAGAATTACACTTGAACGACAAAGTGAACTCGTTGTGCTAACGTTCAGTCTGCTTATTAATATGCTACGTAATGCCACGCAAATCCCCGTCTGCACACAAATGATATGTCATCGTCGTCTACTTCCGAAATGCACCCAACCGTGTGCCACGCTGTGAAGCTCTGCATTTCTTTTATTTTCTTTTTCCTCCATTTCTTCTTTTTTCTTTCCTGGAGGAAGCGGCTTGAAGCTGTCAGGACTGCAAAGCGATAACAAGCTGGGAGGAGAATGACACCTTGAGAGTGACAGATGAAAGGGAATCAAATTCTCCCCAGAGCCAACTGTATGGAACAGATATAGGCCCCAACGTCTCCCCCTCCACACAAACAGCCCACCACATTAACTTATTCAAATAAGGGGTCAAGTCATAGTATTCCAGACCGCCACTGTCCCGACAATCGTGGGCCGAAGAGAGGCAGGAGTAGAAGAAGACGAAGAGATGGAGAGACAGGAGAGTGGAATGGAAAGCTAATGGAGGAAAATGGAGCAATTGTACTTGGAAATGAATTCCTCTTGATCTCTTCCGTCTTGGCTGTTAACTGAAAACTACAAAGAAAAAAAGGGAAAGAAAAGACTGACTGACCCCAAATGGGTGTTGCATTGGCCTGAGCAGAGGCCATTTAAATAGACAAGTATCTTCCCCAGGTCCTCAATTAAGAGTGCAGTGTTATCAATGGCCAAACTGGGGTAGAGGTTATGATGGGTTAGGTACAGGGTCCTTCACAACTTAAAGGGGATCTAAATAGTGGAAAGGTCGGGGCCGAGAGGCAAAGCTTTCACAGTGCAGTCCTCTAGTCTAGAGACAAAGCTTTCACAGTGCTCTAGTCTAGAGACAAAGCTTTCACAGTGCTCTAGTCTAGAGACAAAGCTTTCACAGTCCTCTAGTCTAGAGACAAAGCTTTCACAGTCCTCTAGTCTAGAGACAAAGCTTTCACAGTGCAGTCCTCTAGTCTAGAGACAAAGCTTTCACAGTGCTCTAGTCTAGAGACAAAGCTTTCACAGTCCTCTAGTCTAGAGACAAAGCTTTCACAGTCCTCTAGTCTAGAGACAAAGCTTTCACATTCCTCTAGTCTAGAGACAAAGCTTTCACAGTCCTCTAGTCTAGAGACAAAGCTTTCACAGTGCTCTAGTCTAGAGACACAGCTTTCAGTCCTCTAGTCTAGAGACAAAGCTTTCACAGTGCTCTAGTCTAGAGACAAAGCTTTCACAGTCCTCTAGTCTAGAGACAAAGCTTTCACAGTGCAGTCCTCTAGTCTAGAGACAAAGCTTTCACAGTCCTCTAGTCTAGAGACAAAGCTTTCACAGTCCTCTAGTCTAGAGACAAAGCTTTCACAGTCCTCTAGTCTAGAGTCAAAGCTTTCACAGTCCTCTAGTCTAGAGACAAAGCTTTCACAGTCCTCTAGTCTAGAGACAAAGCTTTCACAGTCCTCTAGTCTAGAGACAAAGCTTTCACAGTGCAGTCCTCTAGTCTAGAGACAAAGCTTTCACAGTGCAGTCCTCTAGTCTAGAGACAAAGCTTTCACAGTCCTCTAGTCTAGAGACAAAGCTTTCACAGTCTTCTAGTCTAGAGACAAAGCTTTCACAGTGCTCTAGTCTAGAGACAAAGCTTTCACAGTCCTCTAGTCTAGAGACAAAGCTTTCACAGTCCTCTAGTCTAGAGACAAAGCTTTCACAGTCCTCTAGTCTAGAGACAAAGCTTTCACAGTCCTCTAGTCTAGAGACAAAGCTTTCACAGTCCTCTAGTCTAGAGACAAAGCTTTCACAGTGCTCTAGTCTAGAGACAAAGCTTTCAGTCCTCTAGTCTAGAGACAAAGCTTTCACAGTGCTCTAGTCTAGAGACAAAGCTTTCACAGTCCTCTAGTCTAGAGACAAAGCTTTCAGGCAGTCCTCTAGTCTAGAGACAAAGCTTTCACAGTCCTCTAGTCTAGAGACAAAGCTTTCACAGTCCTCTAGTCTAGAGACAAAGCTTTCACAGTCCTCTAGTCTAGAGACAAAGCTTTCACAGTCCTCTAGTCTAGAGTCAAAGCTTTCACAGTCCTCTAGTCTAGAGACAAAGCTTTCACAGTCCTCTAGTCTAGAGACAAAGCTTTCACAGTCCTCTAGTCTAGAGACAAAGCTTTCACAGTCCTCTAGTCTAGAGACAAAGCTTTCACAGTGCTCTAGTCTAGAGACAAAGCTTTCACAGTCCTCTAGTCTAGAGACAAAGCTTTCACAGTCCTCTAGTCTAGAGACAAAGCTTTCACAGTGCAGTCCTCTAGTCTAGAGACAAAGCTTTCACAGTCCTCTAGTCTAGAGACAAAGCTTTCACAGTCCTCTAGTCTAGAGACAAAGCTTTCACAGTGCTCTAATCTAGAGACAAAGCTTTCACAGTGCTCTAATCTAGAGACAAAGCTTTCACAGTGCTCTAGTCTAGAGAGTGCCTTCCCTCGACACGCTCTCTCAACAGGCTCTGATTTTCTTACTCATTTTGCTTCCATTTCCTTTCTTTCTTCCGCTACCCTTCCTATTTCTTCTCGATCTAAAATCCCATGCTGTGTGGCAGATTGAAGATGCTGCGTTCGGAAATCAACTGCTTGGCTAGGTAATTTGGCTAATGGGCTAATCTCAGCTAAACTTTTGTAAATGAGCGTTTTATGAGGTGACTCAGAGAAAGAACCCTTTCCCCAATGTCATGGATGATAAACATGCAATTGAGCAGTCACATCGAGATGAAAACTGTACCGACTCCGTTGAAGAATGGGACCCTGGTGCTGGAATATGACTGTGGCAATAATGATCTTATGTTTTATATCAATATGCAATCTCAATTCTGTTCATTCAACGTTGTAAATCACCAAAATTGTGTGTCAGTTGGTATATTTTCGTGTTTTTGTGGCAAGACGCCTCCTCCATCAAAACTTTGGTCTAATATAAGTTTATTTTTATGAATACTGCTCCAAATACTACTGGTAATAATGCTGCTACTACATCTGCTTAGAATAACAATAAACCATTGTTTGTACAGTTGCCAAAACCCTGTGAAAAAAGGTGCATAATTAAAAAACAAAAATGACGGAAAATACATCAAATATGCTTTGTATTGGCAAAATATGCCACACATATTACAAATGACTAGATTCGATCAATAGATCTAAGAATTGTAATTTATGCTAACCATATTATACAGCATTCTCTCGTCCTGGTGCTACTCGTATCTGGTTCCCTGCCAGAAACCTTCACGGCAAGCCAAAATGAACCGTCACATTCCTCTATAAAACCTTTTCTTCATCTTTCAGAAGCCTCTCCCAGCCCATAGCTCAAAGTTTGAGGCCAACATGCTGGCCAGATGAAGTGACAGATAGACAATATGTCGGTTGTGATTAGGACTAACCGGAGGCTTGATGGAGGCAGACAGGGCCGGTGCGCTGTGCCACAGCCTCTTCACTCACGCGGCTGGAAGGAACTCCAAATTGTCTCACCTTGGAGGTCAAAAGCACTCTGGATGCAAAGCGCTCACACACAAGCACGCACACATCACAAACACACACACAAACACACACACAAACACACTCGCGCACACACACAAACATGCACACACACACAAACATGCACACAAAGAGCCTCTGCTTGTTTGCCTGCTGACGATGAAAATTGCAGATCTGTGTCCGGTGCTTCAGTGGTGCGCCAGTGATTGGCAGGAAAGTGGCTGCTCTGTTTACAACATGGCCGCCGGATCTGAGCCGACACTGTCCTTGACCCTGAGCTCTACCTGAGCTGCATAATGTGCATCAAACACCTCCAGAGAACCCCCACGCTTTTGTTTCCAATCACGCGCATGTAGACCCAGGCCGCACGGACCAATCACCATGAGGCAGGTAGTGATAACACACACCACACCACGCCACATGCCACACGCCACACGCCACACACCACACCACGCCACACGCACTACGCCACACGCACCACACCACACACCACGCCACACGCCACACACACCACGCCACACGCCACACGCCACACGCCAGAGAGTAGAGGCCACCAGAGAGTAGAGGCCACCAGAGAGTAGAGGCCACCAGAGAGTAGAGGCCACCAGAGAGTAGAGGCCACCAGAGAAGAGAGGCCACCAGAGAGTAGAGGCCACCAGAGAGTAGAGACCACCAGAGAGTAGAGGCCACCAGAGAGTAGAGGCCACCAGAGAGTAGAGACCACCAGAGAGTAGAGGCCACCAGAGAGTAGAGACCACCAGAGAGTAGAGGCCACCAGAGAGTAGAGGCCACCAGAGAAGAGAGGCCACCAGAGAGTAGAGACCACCAGAGAGTAGAGGCCACCAGAGAGTAGAAACCACCAGAGAGTAGAGGCCACCAGAGAGTAGAGACCACCAGAGAGTAGAGGCCACCAGAGAGTAGAGGCCACCAGAGAGTAGAGGCCACCAGAGAGTAGAGGCCACCAGAGAGTAGAAACCACCAGAGAGT
>JACYXH010000438.1:2425000-2430000 GCA_026745465.1 Lota lota
GTGTGTGTGTGTATTCCTGTATAAGTGTGTGTCCTTGTAGAGCTCTTCCCTTCTTGGAGTGGTGGCTTGTTTGTCCGTTTGTTTCTGAGGAGCATTTATAATGAACGTGTCAAGGAGGTACATGTGTGCACATATTTCCGTGCTGCTGTCTCAATGTCTCAACCACTTTAATGCACACCTGTTCCTGCCTGCATTCAGGTGGCCGTACTGCTGCGAGGCGGCCGTAGCCGGGCCTGTCGCAGGCTGGACTACCCTCACTACTAGGGCGCTCTCATTTACATTTAGAGTGAATGCCATTCTGTCAGCAAGTCTCTGTGCGAATTTGGACAAAGCCTCGTCTTCTTGGCAGTGGACCAGGAATGAAAGAATTGTGTTGTGATGGGAATTAGACACACTCATTTGGTGACATGGCAGGGAAAAGACCTTGCTGGAAAGGTAAATATAACTTTCTGTTGTGGAGTAGGTTACCTTCTAAAACTATAAGGAGCTTACATATAAGAACCCAAAATGAATAAAAAAATGTTAAACACTTGAACGTACTCAAAATGCTAAAAGTGCCTCAACTTCCCTAGCAGAGGAACAGCTCTTTAATTTCAAGGCAGTGAGTATAGCATGAAGGGCCGTGGTGCCAGAGTGGGCCTGGGTGACACCAGCACGGCTTAACTGAAGCGAAGCATATTATGCCGTCGCCCTCTGCCTTGCGGTGAGTTCCCTTTAATAACTTCACTTACCGCTACCTTCTTAATTGCCTAAATATCAACCGCGGTTACTTTTCGTCTCAAGACCCGAACTCTATTTTGTACGTCAGAAATGTCGGCCCTGGGCAGCACCTTGCCACACTGGCTCTACTGCATTAAGATGATCAAAACGTGCCTTCTGCTCTGTGGCATTTTGAACAATGGGGTTTTCATCAGTGCCCTTTCTTTTTAGGGTTTCAAACCCTGGAAGGAGCAGAGCAGTGGCTCCGTCATGCAACGACTGCTAATTATCCCTCCAAGAGGTAATAACTGTATTTATCATCAGAGGCGTCTGAAAGGTTATTTATCAAACGCTGTGCGTACGGCTTTAGACAATCAACCGGGAAAACGTCACCGATTAATTTGCCGTCATCTTCCCCGGGGTCCCCAGGAGACGCTGGAGCCTGAGACGGAGGACGCTAACCTCCTTGTCACTCCCTCTTTATCTTCTGTCATACGGAGGTTGTCCGTTTATTTGTCAAAAACGCTTTTTTTTGCAGGAAAAGCGACAATGTAAGAGTTATGCAGGGATTCTCAACGTCCCCCAGCCGTTTATCCAAGAACACAAAACAGGAACCGCACCTGTTGATTGTTGACTGAAGCGGAAATTCCAGTGAACAAATGCGAAACAGTGATTTATTGCCTAAATGCTTTTGTGCTAGTAGTCAAATACTGTTGCTGGGGCCTGTTGCTGCACAGCAGTCCACATTCAATGAAGGCATGAATCTTTGCAGTGACAATCAGATGAGGCGTGACCCCTGCTGAGGGTTGTGGGGGCATAAAGGTTATTCATGAGGTCAGGGCATTATCACATTTCTCGTTTATCGTGTATATTGGTTTAAAGGCATACAAATGACATTACATCCGGTAAATAGCGGATAATGCTACTATCTTATTGACCTGTTTTTATTAAATATTTTAGAGATCAAATATTGTGTTAAGCCAGAGCAAAGATGAACCCTGCAGAATCTCAACAGCTATTTTATTCTCCTTCATTTAGTTTGGCCCCTAGATGTGAATTTGGGATAACACCAGGGGATGGACATTACATTATCAAAATTAATGTTGCACGTGGCATCCAACGCCTGTATTATGTTTTTTATGTCCTGTGTGCCATCACATACTAATGGCTCGTGTTGTTCCTAATGGTGCAAATAACAAAATATACACAGTTTTCACTCCCTGACCGTGAACTTCAGTTTCACAACGATTATTAAATATGTTTTTGAGTTTCTGTTTATTTGTTGGTAGCCTGCAGAGCAAACATTAAAAAAATGCCTTCGCTGTGCGTTTACCAATTCTGAATCCCAGATGAAAAGACAAGACGCAACCTGTTCTGAATGGACAATCTCTTTTATATTGTCGTTAGAGGCGATATACTCTGAATTAACAAGTTCCATTAATAAACGCTGGGGGAACAAGGGAGGAAATAAAACGTGCTGTTTCCTGAGCTGCTAGTGGACAGCTGTTATACGACCCTTTGAAAAGCCAAGAATAAAAGCAAGAAATAAAAGCCACATATGTTTGAAACAGAAAATAAAGGGGTTGAAAATAACAGCCTCAACTCTTATTTTGTGTTATTACCCACCAGTTATTGTGGTCTTAGTGACATTGCTGTTTTAAAAAAACATTGATTTAGAGTGCAAGAAAGTCTGAATAAATGCAGTATTGATATCACCGCTAAAAGAGTCACGGAGTTGGTAGCCTCACCCGCCATCTTCGATGTGTTGTAAACAAAACACTGACTCCTGCTGCATACTTTCAGCGTCCCGTCCTGCCTCCTGCACGCTCTACCCAGACGCCCCCCTCGCCTAAAGTATCTGAGTATCTCCAGTATGTGTGAACACGTCTGATGCAGCTTATCTCCTGTTGTGTGTAGCACGTGTGAAAGGGCCACTCCTGATCATCTCTGGACCTGATTCTCTGGAGTTTATCCGGAGTTCATGTGTGAAAGACCTGTTAGTCACAGCACCTCGTAGCCACCAATTTCTATGCACATGCACACAGACACACATAAAGGATCACCGCCAAACACACATTGTCCCACAGAAGACGCACACACACACACACACACACACACACACAAACACACACACACACACACACACACACACACACACACACACACACACATGTATGGAGAGATATTTGTCTCACAATTATTCATGCTAATAGGAATCAACTTGTGTCTTGTTAAAGTTAACAAAAATTTGAATGAATGTGCAGTGATTTGTACAAACATACATTTATGAATCCAAGTAAACAATTTTGCACTAATACCAATTTTTATTTTTATATGTTTGAGTGCTGCCAAAATGAAAGTATTTCTATTTTATACATGTTTTTGAAGATTGCGATTTGCGTATTGGTAGATGGATGTTTTTATTCGGTCAGGGGAACACTTGAATCAGAGGGGAAGGGTTCCTTAAGCGTCAAGCTAAGTTGCTCCGCTCCACCACTGAAGAAGAACCCTCCACAGGGAGTTAGTTAGGAGAAATACACAAACCTGTTTCCAAATTCAAAAGAGAAAATGAGACTGTCTCAAAAATATCAATGTCAATGAATGCATGCGTGTCACTTGATCCACAAATGCAGATTCAACAATTCACAAGTCACTATTAGATTAGAAATGGTCTTGGAAAAAAAGACCAGATGGAAAAAACTCTATAATTGCTTTAGGTATTTGCACGAAATGTTAAACTCATAAACACGTATGCATTTTCACACATCATTTCACATTCATTCAAATGGAAATTTACAAGACGCAAGTAAACTTTTACAATACACGTTGAATTACTAATTCAACGTGTATTGAGAGACAGCCGTCTCTCCATAAACGTGTGCTGACACACACAGGTCTTTGCTATAGGACAGCTTTCCACAGTCCCAGCATGAGAGCATTTGATATTCATGGCAGAGAGACGGACGACAGTAGCACAGCAGGGGACAGCATCTTACACGTGATATTACATTGTAATTATGATTTAGATGCAGCAGCCGGCGAAGCAATGGCTGTAGACTGCCAAACACTTTCAGCACAGTATCTGGCCTGTGCACACGAACACAAGCACACACACCCACAAGCCTACACACATCCCCACACACACAATCATGCAGACATACACACACACACAAAACGATGTACACACGCACACACAAACAGCATCAGAGCAAAAGTATAATAATGGCACATGCGTAGGGGTGCCTCAAACTGCCCCTGTTTGTTTTGAAGAGGAAAGAGATGAGGTATGCAACCTCATATGGCAATACATGTCATGTATATGTATGTGTCAATACTACCACTGATTGGTTTGTTTACCATCAATATTTACTGATGTCAATCTGTCCGCCTTTGGACAAAATTGATTTTCTTCCACACAAGACAGAATACGCGGAGAAATCCCTGGTATTAACCAGAGACCAGAGACCCATGACCAGAGACCACAGACCAGAGACCAGAGACCAGAGACCAGAGACCAGAGACCAGAGACCAGAGACCAGAGACCACAGACCACAGACCAGAGATCCATGACCAGAGACCAGAGACCACAGACCACAGACCACAGACCAGAGATCCATGACCAGAGACCAGAGATCCATGACCAGAGACCAGAGACCAGAGACCAGAGACCAGAGACCAGAGACCAGAGACCAGAGACCAGAGACCACAGACCACAGAGCACAGACCACAGACCACAGACCACAGACCAGAGATCCATGACCAGAGACCAGAGACCAGAGACCAGAGACCACAGACCTCAGACCAGAGACCCATGACCAGAGACCAGAGACCAGAGACCAGAGACCACAGACCACAGACCACAGACCACAGACCAGAGATCCATGACCAGAGACCAGAGATCCATGACCAGAGACCAGAGACCAGAGACCAGAGACCAGAGACCAGAGACCAGAGACCAGAGACCACAGACCACAGAGCACAGACCACAGACCACAGACCACAGACCAGAGATCCATGACCAGAGACCAGAGACCAGAGACCACAGACCTCAGACCAGAGACCCATGACCAGAGACCAGAGACCAGAGACCAGAGACCAGAGACCAGAGACCAGAGACCAGGGACCAGAGACCAGAGACCAGAGACCAGAGACCAGAGACCAGAGACCAGAGACCAGAGACCAGGTAGCTAGAGAGCGGTAGAACATGGACAGAAAGCGGCTACAAAACATTGACATTGTTGTCATGTGTGTTTCAACGTGTGCACGTATCATGTGTGGAAATGAGGCAAACCTCGAAGAGA
>JACYXH010000438.1:2435000-2440000 GCA_026745465.1 Lota lota
TCCTCTGCTCCACCCCCGAAGGCTTCCGGCACATCGACAGAAGTATTGTCACCGCTCCATCGTTGCAATTAAAAGTTAGCCAAGCTATTCCTTTACATATTGGCATCCGTTGTCTCCTCTCCGCTAATTTGTTGTAATTTGGACCAAATTGACTAAGAGCCCGACGGCTACACCAACGTGTTTTAATGCTATGGATCGTCAGAAGCAGGGCTGATTGATGAGAGGCGTGTGCATCAGTGAGTGCTTGGCATGTGAAACCAGACTGAGGAAGCAAAGGGTGTGATGGACCGAAGACAGCAAGAGGTACAGCCTGATGGGAGCAGACTCACACGTTAGTCACTACAGACTCACACGTTAGTCACTACACACGTTAGTCACTACAGACTCACACGTTAGTCACTACAGACTCACTCGTTAGTCACTACACACGTTAGTCACTACAGACTCACACGTTAGTCACTACACACGTTAGTCACTACAGACTCACACGTTAGTCACTACGGACTCACACGTTAGTCACTACACACGTTAGTCACTACAGACTCACACGTTAGTCACTACACACGTTAGTCACTACAGACTCACACGTTAGTCACTACAGACTCACACGTTAGTCACTACACACGTTAGTCACTACACACGTTAGTTACTACAGACTCACACGTTAGTCACTACAGACTCACACGTTAGTCACTACAGACTCTCACGTTAGTCACTACACACGTTAGTTACTACAGACTCACACGTTAGTCACTACACACGTTAGTCACTACAGACTCACTCGTTAGTCACTACACACGTTAGTCACTACAGACTCTCACGTTAGTCACTACACACGTTAGTCACTACAGACTCACACGTTAGTCACTACACACGTTAGTCACTACAGACTCACACGTTAGTCACTACACACGTTAGTCACTACAGACTGTCACTCTGGACAGCTGCACACTTTTCCTAGACACACTTTGCATGCACACTCCGTTTTGAATAATAGGCTACGAAAAAAGGGTTGAAAAGTCCCCTCTTAACCTGAATATATTTCATATTTTGTTAAATTACATGTTCACTGAATTGTAATTGCTTTGTGAATCAGCATATGTGATCAGATTTGCAGTTTGCCCTGGGAATGGCATAATATCGCTCTGAAAGGAAATCAAGAGGAGTCTGGAGAGCAACAAGAAGGCCGGACATCTCCAGAAGTGTTGGATTCAGGGAGAGATCAAAGGCTGTCTTTTCTTTTCTTGATGCCCTCACATACATTTGACTGAACATCTCCTTTGTTTGACCCTTCATTCCCGGACAAACCTAACCCAACTCTTTTCAAAACCGAGGACAGAACGAGCAGTCATGTGCTTTTGACCCATTTCCCTCTTCTCGAGGAAGTCCAAACCCAAGGTGACTTCATTCATCAATACTATATATATATATATATATATATGTATTGTAGTGACTATGTATATATATATATATATATATATATATATATATATATATACATATACATATATATATATATATATGTATATGTATATATATGTATATGTATAAAGTGGTGGTGCTGGTGGTGGAGGAGGAGGATGATGGTGGTGGTGGTGCAGGTGGTGGAGGAGGAGGAGGAGGAGGAGGATAGTGGTGCTGGTGGAGGTGGTGGTGGAGGATAGTGGTGCTGGTGGTGGCGGTGGTGGAGGAGGATAGTGGTGGGGGAGGAGGATAGTGGTGGTGGAGGAGAATAGTGGTGCTGGTGGTGGAGGAGGAGGGTGGTGGTGGTGGAGGAGGAGGGTGGTGGTGGTGGTGGTGTAGGTGAAGCAGGGCCCCTGATGAAGACTGATGACAGGCCTGAACATGGGACATGACAGAGGGAGCATGGCAAAGATTGGATCCGCAACCCTCCGAGCACATCATAAATGACCTTCGCTCAACGTGAAATGATTGATTTGCATCCCTTGCCTGCACACCTGGAATGGCTAAGGAAGAAGGGCTATTTGAAAAAAGAAAAGGAAACATTTTCACATCTGTTTTCTGAGCTATTGAATCAAAAAGTCCACGTGTGGCCAAAAGAGTTTCAGTAAGGACAACAATGAAATACAAAAAAAAAACTATAAATATGAATCAAAAATATATAAATGTATGATTGTTGTCCTGCAGTCCCTCCTTACCTTTAAATGCCCTTCAACGTTTCATGGGCATGGGGGAGGGTGGGGGGAGACCTTAACACCCCCTGGTCAGACAGGGACGAGGGGGCAGCAGTCTGCTCAGCCGTCCCAGCAGCTCTCACTCAGGTCCTCTCCACAGTCTGGGCTGTCATTTGCTATCAAGATCTGTGTCTCTCTCACACCTTTCAAAACAACCCATCACCCTGTTCCTGCTCCATCCTTTATACACACGCACACGAGCAAACACACACACACACACACACACGAGCAAACACACACACACACACGAGCAAACACACACACACACACACACACGAGCAAACACACACACACACACATATACGAGCAAACACACACACACACACACGAGCAAACACACACACACACACACACACACAGACAAGCAAACACACACACACACATACTGTATACGAGCAAACACATACACACACACACACACAAGCAAACACATACACACACACGAGCAAACACATACACACACACAAGCAAACACACACACACACACACACACAGGCAAACACATACACACACACACAGGCAAACATACACACACACACGAGGAAACACATTCAGACACACACACAAGATTGTGAGCACAAACAAGTGCAAACACACACAGACTGACGCATGCAGACAGGCATACACACAAACAACTTTTTACACACACACGCTCTCTCTTTCACACATGTTAAGGCACAGCACGCTACTATGGACATAATCAAACATATATAAGGGAATATACACACACACGCATACACACACACGCACACACACACACACACACACACACACACACACACACACACACACACACACACACAAAGAGAGAGAATGTGGAGTTCCAGGGGGTTGATGGGTAGTTATGGCAGGTGACAGAGTGTGCTCCACACTCAAACAAATGGAGTCTGGCAGCATCCTCTCTGACAACCAGCAGCACACTCCCTTTCTTTTCTACTCCCCCTCCCTCTGCCTTTTTTTTCATATTACTGCCTGACTGCTTTCTGCATTTTAGCAAACATCCATTGTTTACCTCTGCTCTGTTCTGTCTCTCATCAAATGACAATTCATCCACGAGAGACTTCATTCCTTTTCATCTGTTATCTTTCTTTACAGAGTCTTTCTGTCTTTCGTTTGTTTGTTCTTTCCTTCTTCTTTTCTTCCCTTAATTCTTTCTTACTTTCTTCATTTTGCCTTCTCTTTATTTCTTCCTTCCTCCTCTTCCTTCAAGTGTTGTTCCTGCACAGCGCAGACGTGGGGACATCCTCCCTGCCTCCACAACGCGTGTTGTTGCCACAGCATTACTTCACAAAGTTCCAAGGCTTTTAATTAAGCCGCACAAGCTTGCCAAGGACTGCGGGGAACTCACCTGATGGCAACTAATATCTGAGACACTTTCATCTAATACTACCATGTGTTGGATCGAGATAAAAAAAGAAATACCTGGAATACGTGAAAATGTGTAAGTTGTATTAAAATACGGTGACAGATGGCATTTGGTCACAGATTAAATTGAGCTTGCGTTGATAATAATACCCTCGTTAAGAGCAGCAACATCAGAGTGGATGTCTCTCTTTACTTGAGGTGTTAACCCTCAACCTCCCATCACCACACATTCGCTTTAGTTGATAACATTCAGCCTAAAAATACATGTCAGTCGTAAACATTAGACGTTCCTTTTGTGGCTCCTCTGTGAAGAAGAGGTTGTCTAGAGTGGAACCTTACTGTGGTAAAACGAAGAGACCTGCTGAAACACAAGTTGACGTTCATCCGTCTAAGACAGTTGGAGGGCGGAACATTTGTCACAACACTTTAGGTTGGATTTCCCTCACATGTCGGCTGTGTGGTGACAGGTTGAAGCTGTCAGTACTGATAGATAGGTGTTCAGCTGCTGACAACTATCTCATTTGCATTCGCTTCCTGTTCCCTCTTCAATCCACTCCACGGGTTCAAGGTTTTTGTATTTCTTTGTATTTTAGAACACAGGCAGTGCTACTGGTTATTCAAACGACTTACTCAGGGGTTGGGATATATTTTTAGTTTTCCTTGTTGAGCGTGTAATTATAACGGTGAGCAGTGGTTGTGATCTTCCCGTGTCTCTACCGGGCAGAGCTGAAGGAAGCACACTTAGAGAGGCAGTTATACATCATTAGGTGGCGCGATGGCCAGTGGACACCATGTCAGGGAACTTGACCGACGCTATTGATTTGCACTAAGCCTTTGGACAAACAACTCATTCTTAGGGTTGTCAGCATATCAATATATGAAAGGTTTTGCTCTCAGTCGCAGAGAGACCTAACACATGAAAGCACTGTCCATCCCCACTAAACGTCAGCTTTAACCACAGAAGGCCTTTGCATCATTCTGTCATGATAACAGCTGCGATGTTATTACACTGAGCTCCTCCGTCTGCACTGACTGGCTCACAGAGGCAGAACATCTGAATAAAGCCTCACTTTATGGAGTATTTCTCCTGTAGCATCCTTTCACCTTGCCGTAACTAGTTTAATCTTTTTGATATTGAACCCATCTGTTAGCTCTATATATTGAAGGTATTGTCAGTCAACGGTGGCTGCTTTTACACAGAGCTTGACATTTCATCCCTATTTTTCAGTATTATAACCAGGTATAGTGTTTTCACAGAGGTGTCGCTCATCACACTAATTATGGGTCAGATATTACGATGTACCAGGGCACTAAACTAGTGAAGATGACCACATTGACCGTGGGCCGTTCTCACAGAGCTGTCACGCATGGTAAACACAGTGAAGCCCCAACATTAACATTCGGTAGGCAGGTGTTTCATGTCCAGTCCTCTAGTCTGCT
>JACYXH010000438.1:2447500-2452500 GCA_026745465.1 Lota lota
ATAGAGCTATAACATAGAGCTATAATATAGAGGTTTCATATAGAGCTATAACATAGAATATAGAGCTAGAACATAGAGCTAGAATATAGAGGTTTAATATATAGAGCTATAACATAGAGCTAGAATATAGAGGTTTAATATAGAGCTATAACATAGAGCTATAATATAGAGCTATAATATAGAGCTGTAACATAGAGGTAGAATATAGAGGTTTAATATAGAGCTATAACATATAATATAGAGCTACAATATAGAGCTATAATATAGAGCTACAATATAGAGGTAGAATATAAAGGTTTAATAAAGAGGTAGAATATAGTGGTAGAATATAGAGCTATAACATAGAGGTTTAATTTAGAGGTTTAATATAGAGCTATAATATAGAGGTAGAATATATAGGTTTAATATAGAGGTTTAATATAGAGGTTTAATATATAGGTTTAATATAGAGCCATAATATAGAGGTAGAATATAGAGGTAGAATAAAGAGGTAGAATATAGAGGTAGAATATAGAGGTAGAATACAGAGGTAGAATATAGAGGTAGAATATGGAGGTAGAATATATAGGTAGAATATAGAGGTAGAATATAGAGGTAGAATATAGAGGTAGAATATGGAGGTAGAATATAGAGGTAGAATATAGAGGTAGAAGTGATCCAGGCAGAGCTGGAATGGGATGGATGTTCCTCAAAGACGTTTGAGGAGGATTTCCAATCAACCTTAAATACTGGAAGTGCTCTCCTCCCTCCCTCTCTCCTCCCTCCCTCTCTCCTCCCTCCCTCTCTCCTCCCTCCCTCTCTCCTCCCTCCCACCCACCTCCCTCCCTCCCTCCTCCCTTCCTCCTCCCACTCCCACCTGTCACCCTCAATCACTTCTGCTTTCTCTCTGTGCTTACGCACACACACACACACACAGACACACACACAGACACAGACACACACACACACACACACACACACACACACACACACACACACACACACACACACACACACACAGACACACACTTTGATGTGTCTTTGAGGATACACAGCAAATAGCAGATATATATGCTGGGACTCTGGTCTGAAGAAATAAGGACTCATCAGATGTATGCTGGGACTCTGGTCTGAAGAAATAAGGACTCATCAGATGTATGCTGGGACTCTGGTCTGAAGAAATAAGGACTCATCAGATGTATGCTGGGACTCTGGTCTGAAGAAATAAGGACTCATCAGATGTATGCTGGGACTCTGGTCTGAAGAAGGCCTTTTGTAACGCAAAGCTACAATTCCAGGTTCTGCGCTATGAAGACAGTGTTCAGGCAGTTGTAGTGGTTTTCTCTTTAGAAACACTTGTGTTGGTAGTTCCAGACAACAAGTGTGGTTAAGGCCTCAAAGAGCTGATCTACTGGCGTCCCCAAACGGAGACAACACCCTTGCCCACCTCGTTGCTCTATTCCTTCCTGAACAGTAGCATGACGGTATGTTGTCACTGCAGGAGATGGGTTCTGAACCACTGTAACAGAGCAGACGTCCACCGCTGTCATAACACAGGTACCACACTCATTATTAATATGCATCTGGCACATGATTAAATGCGGAAGAGATCAAATATGACGCGTCATAATGAGTTGGAAATATTAAAATATACACTTCACCTTGTTAAATCATTTAAGGCTTCAACCAAGACACAATTATCAGACAGCCAGCTGTGTGTGTGTGTGTGTGTGTGTGTGTGCGCGCGCATGTGCACGTGTGCGCGTGTGCACGTGTGCGTGTGCGCGTGTGTGCATGTGTGTGCGTGTGCGCGTGTGTGCATGTGTGTGTGTGTGTGTGTGCACGCGTGTGTGTGTGTGTGCGGAGAGGAGGGGAGTGACGAAACATGTATTGGATAGTGAGGCTGCCCAGTCATGTAGCAGGCTCTGACTATGAATCTAAAATGTCATGAACTATAGTTGATGCAGTTGAGATATCCATCAAAATGTCATGAACTAATTATCATTTAGACAACGTTTTGAAGTGAGAATCTGCAAAATGGTTGGTAAAGATGAATACATAAAATAACAATATGAAGATTGATTTTCATTCATTTTTAAATACAGTAATACTGAATAGAGGAGGTGTCGGCATCAGCAGGTCACTTGTTGTCTTCACGGCACATCTCTTAACAACCTCTACATCTCTAATACAAAGGCACATCTCTTAACAACCTCTACATCTCTAATACAAAGGCACATCTCTTAACAACCTCTACCTCTCTAATACAAAGGCACATCTCTTAATAACTTCTACATCTCTAATACAAAGGCACATCTCTTAACAACCTCTTCATCTCTAATACAAAGGCACATCTCTTAATAACCTCTACCTCTCTAATACAAAGGCACATCTCTTAATAACCTCTACCTCTCTAATACAAAGGCACATCTCTTAATAACTTCTACATCTCTAATACAAAGGCACATCTCTTTGTATTAGAACTAAGACCTAAAAAGTCAATTTCAGAGATGTGTGATTTAAATCAACACCCAGGAGCCAACAATCAGTTGAGTTAAAGCTCCCCCCCCCCCCCCCCCCGTTAAAAAGAGTTACTGATGGGGTTGGTATTTATAAGTGAATGAGAACAGAATCCAAAGACAAACTGTGCCCTAACACTCACTGTGGGGGAGCACAGAACAGATCAATCCATCTCAAACATCAATATCCGTTTGCATCCCTTTAGCTGCACATGTTTGCAGACTAATGAAATCTGTGCATGGCTCCCCTGTTATCGATTTCAGAGGGGCCCTAATTTGCCGCTTGAGATCTGACAGCCTATACCCCCCCCCCCCCCCCCCCCACCCCTTCCTCTCACGCACACACACACAAACACACGCACACACACGCACACACTCTGCTCCTTCTCTCTTCCTTATCTTTTCGCTGTCTACTTTCGGCATTCTACCTCTTTCCATCTCGGTCTGTCTCCTCTCTCCATCACCCTTTTTCTCTCACAAACACACACACACACACACACACACTGACACACACACGCATGCATGTGCGTGCGAACATACACACATGCTTGCAAACACACACGCCCCGCCCAACGCGTGTGAACCAGTGCGGGCGTAGGCTGGCGTGGCGGGGGGGGGGGGGGGGGGGGGGTAGGGGCGGGGGGGGGGGGAGGGGTCCTGGAGGGCAAACTGTTTAGAGCAGTATCTGAAGTCAGTGGACATGATGAATGGCGTGTTGAGAGGGCCGTCAAACGCCCGGACAACACATCAGCTGGTGAACCGCAGAACCATATCTCAGCCGATATGTCTGCCTTGCTCGTGCCGATGCTTATCTGAAAGCTTCCTGGTGACCCGGGGATCTTTATCAGGAGATTTTGGCGCCAGGGCAGTAAATGTGGTTTTTGCTGAATATCGCCTTTGATTTCGTGTCCTACCATGCTCTGGCTTATTTGAAGTGCTAGGGTTCGACGGGGAAAGAACGGTATATTATATAGGGTCAGGGTAACATGTATATGTTTTGTATTGTATTGTATCCATTATTGCCAATGTATTAGACTTAGAATAGTATTAGGCTTACTGCCCTTGAGACGTGGATAGCATGTCTCAGCCTCTTTATTTTCTGTAACTAGTAGTACTAATATTTAATTAAAAAACAAGGCTGAGGCGATGCTGTTAGACTAAACACAGGATCAAACGAGGAACATTTCTCAGGCCCACAAACTGAGTGCCATGTTTTTTACATTTTGAAGAGGAAACAGAAATAAACACAGCCCCAGCATCTTGACCTGTTGTCTCCACAGCTTTGACTCTCTGAGACACGGATGATGGATGAGGAGAAGGGAACACTGCAATGTGAGACCATGCATTCAGGATTCAGCCTTCCAGCTCGGACAGACAGACAGACAGACAGACAGACAGACAGACAGACAGACAGACAGACAGACAGACAGACAGACAGACAGAGACAGACAGACATATGGACAGACAGTCAGTCAGTCATTCAGACAGACAGACAGACAGACAGACAGACAGACAGACAGACAGACAGATTGACAGACTGACATATGGACAGACAGACAGGCAGTCAGACAGACAGACAGGCAGTCAGACAGACAGACAGACAGACAGACAGACACTCATAGACAGACATACAGATAGACAGACAGACAGAGTGAGAGAGACAGAGAGAGACAGAGAGACAGACAGATGGACGGATAGAGACAGACAGACAGTCAGATGGAGACAGACAGAGACAGACAGAGACAGACAGACAGAGTAGCAGCACAGATCAGATTGTCTAAGGAGTGCACGGTCAGTTGTTCATTCGGTTATGGTTAAGGGCATTATCAGGCGCAGCTAAACAGTACAGTGGTGTTCAGGATCGCAGCTGTTCAATCAACAGTCTTGGTTGGAAACAGTCCCTCGGTGCTATTAGCAGTGGTCTCTGAATGCAGAATGTAAAGCCAGACAATAGCTGTAGAATCTTCCACTACCCAGAGGTTATCACCTACTGAGTGTGTTTCCACTCTTGCATAGATCGTTGAATATCAAATACAGTCACATACTGGTTTCTGAAACAGGTGATTTATAACATAAAACAAATGGACATATATGCTACACAGACATTTGTTTAACGTTGTCTACATCACTCGTCCACAATTTGAACTGGTCGTGAATTGTGTAAGTTTTTGTCTAGTAGCAAACCGCAGTATCATAGAAAGATGGAAACCAAAGTTTCGGGCTGAAAAAAGATGTAGGCTATAAGGCTATGCTACGACGACAGTGTATTTGCATATTGCTGCACATAGCGGTATTTAGCAAACACGGCTAATTGTCAGCGGCCCTGCGCTAGCTGTTGTAGCACGTTGTCACCGCAGCGCTAGACACAAACACACCATGTGCTGCCTAACTCCTACAAGATCAAACCTTGACACAAAACAACAAGGTGGACAGATGGCAAGCTGGCTAGGTCAAAGCACATCGCCACCGCTCAAAACAAGTCTGAACACACGCACACACAGA
>JACYXH010000438.1:2457500-2467500 GCA_026745465.1 Lota lota
CGACTCTAAACTAAGTTAAAGCTAACCTTATAGCAACATTAAAGCCTTTGCTGCTGTTAGCACGACTCTAAACTAAGTTAAAGCTAACCTTATAGCAACATTAAAGCCTTTGCTGCTGTTAGCACGACTCTAAACTAAGTTAAAGCTAACCTTATAGCAAATTTAAAGCCTTTGCTGCTGTTAGCATGACTCTAAACTAAGTTAAAGCTAACCTTATAGCAACATTAAAGCCTTTGCTGCTGTTAGCATGACTCTAAACTAAGTTAAAGCTAACCTTATAGCAACATTAAAGCCTTTGCTGCTGTTAGCACGACGCTAAACTAAGTTAAAGCTAACCTTATAGCAACATTAAAGCCTTTGCTGCTGTTAGCACGACTCTAAACTAAGTTAAAGCTAACCTTATAGCAACATTAAAGCCTTTGCTGCTGTTAGCACGACTCTAAACTAAGTTAAAGCTAACCTTATAGCAACATTAAAGCCTTTGCTGCTGTTAGCATGACGCTAAACTAAGTTAAAGCTAACCTTATAGCAAGATTAAATCCTTTGCTGCTGTTAGCATGACGCTAAACTAAGTTAAAGCTAACCTTATAGCAACATTAAAGCCTTTGCTGCTGTTAGCATGACTCTAAACTAAGTTAAAGCTAACCTTATAGCAACATTAAAGCCTTTGCTGCTGTTAGCATGACTCTAAACTAAGTTAAAGCTAACCTTATAGCAACATTAAAGCCTTTGCTGCTGTTAGCACGACGCTAAACTAAGTTAAAGCTAACCTTATAGCAACATTAAAGCCTTTGCTGCTGTTAGCACGACTCTAAACTAAGTTAAAGCTAACCTTATAGCAACATTAAAGCCTTTGCTGCTGTTAGCACGACTCTAAACTAAGTTAAAGCTAACCTTATAGCAACATTAAAGCCTTTGCTGCTGTTAGCACGACTCTAAACTAAGTTAAAGCTAACCTTATAGCAACATTAAAGCCTTTGCTGCTGTTAGCACGACTCTAAACTAAGTTAAAGCTAACCTTATAGCAACATTAAAGCCTTTGCTGCTGTTAGCATGACTCTAAACTAAGTTAACGCTAACCTTATAGCAACATTAAAGCCTTTGCTGCTGTTAGCACGACTCTAAACTAAGTTAAAGCTAACCTTATAGCAACATTAAAGCCTTTGCTGCTGTTAGCACGACTCTAAACTAAGTTAAAGCTAACCTTATAGCAACATTAAAGCCTTTGCTGCTGTTAGCACGACTCTAAACTAAGTTAAAGCTAACCTTATAGCAACATTAAAGCCTTTGCTGCTGTTAGCACGACTCTAAACTAAGTTAAAGCTAACCTTATAGCAACATTAAAGCTTTTGCTGCTGTTAGCACAACTCTAAACTAAGTTAAAGCTAACCTTATAGCAACATTAAAGCCTTTGCTGCTGTTAGCACGACTCTAAACTAAGTTAACGCTAACCTTATAGCAAGATTAAAGCCTTTGCTGCTGTTAGCACGACTCTAAACTAAGTTAAAGCTAACCTTATAGCAACATTAAAGCCTTTGCTGCTGTCAGCATGACTCTAAACTAAGTTAAAGCTAACCTTATAGCAACATTAAAGCCTTTGCTGCTGTTAGCATGACTCTAAACTAAGTTAAAGCTAACCTTATAGCAACATTAAAGCCTTTGCTGCTGTTAGCATGACTCTAAACTAAGTTAAAGCTAACCTTATAGCAACATTAAAGCCTTTGCTGCTGTTAGCACGACTCTAAACTAAGTTAAAGCTAACCTTATAGCAACATTAAAGCCTTTGCTGCTGTTAGCACGACGCTAAACTAAGTTAAAGCTAACCTTACAGCAACATTAAAGCCTTTGCTGCTGTTAGCATGACAAGTACGACACGCTACTCCCAAACTGTGCCTGAACTTGTAACTTGGGAAACACGAGTTGAGCCCTGTGAAGCCTCCTATGAAGGTGGGGCAGCCTTGACCCCCAGCAGATTTCTAATGGATTTTAGGAGTCACAGGCAAACACACAGCTGGCTTCCAAACAAACTCATCAGAACACCCAAGATTTGTGGGCCCCCCTGCTGGCCCACGCAGGCCCCCCGCACACACACCCACACACAAACACCCACACACAATCCCACACAGTCACAGCCTCTCTCTCTACCCTCCGCTATTTCTCTCTCTCTCTTCCTCTCTCTCTTCCTCTCTCTCTCTTCCTCTCTCTCTCTCTTCCTCTCTCTCTTCCTCTCTCTCTTCCTCTCTCTCTATTCCGCTCTCTCTTCCTCTCTCTCTTCCTCTCTCTCTTCCTCTCTCTTCCTCTCTCTCTCTCTGCCTCTCTCTCTCTTCCTCTCTCTCTCTTCCTCTCTCTCTTCCTCTCTCTGCCTCTCTCTCTTCCTCTCTCTGCATCTCTCTCTCTTCCTCTCTCTCTCTCTCTTCCTCTCTCTCTTTTCCTCTCTCTCTTCCTCTCTCTTGCGCGCTCTCTCTTCCTCTCTCTCTCTTCCTCTCTCTCTCTTCCTCTCTCTCTTCCTCTCTCTTGCGCGCTCTCTCTTCCTCTCTCTCTCTCTCTCTGCCTCTCTCTCTCTTCCTCTCTCTCTCTCTTCCTCTCTCTCTCTTCCTCTCTCTCTTCCTCTCTCTTGCGCGCTCTCTCTGTGGGACAACAGTAGCATCTTGCCCAACTCGGGCGTGTGGCCTTATTGTTTCGAATATCTAGATAATCCATTCAAAAACTATTTTAGTTTGTTTACTACAATTAAAGTTTGACTTTTATTTTTCCATATTCCAACCTGCATGGGCAGTGCAAAACAAGATGTCTACCGTCACTTGTAGTAAGACAAAGGTGAATGGCGAGTAGGATGTAATGTGAGACGCATGGAGCTCTGAGGTGGAGCCCGACACCACAGGACAGTGGGCCACATGCAGCCTTCATTTGGTGAGAGGATTTGTAGTCCAAGGGACGGCCAACTACAGGACCCAGCATGCAACGGAAAGGAATGTTTAGCACCTATCAAGGCTTGGCGGATTCGACATCGATATATAGATATCCATATAAAGATCTTTATATATATATCTATATATACGGTATATATAAAGCTATATCTATATCTATCTAGATATAGATAGATATATGTCTAGATATAGATAGATATAGATATAGATATAGTTATATAGATATCCATATATATAAACATAGATTTATATATAAATACATATATAGATCTATGTATCCATATATCCAGTCACACTAGAATTTTGCTTTTTTTGTCGTGCAAATGGCATTACAAAATGATAATATAATCATTTTAAAATAGATTCACCGCTACATACTTTCCCCACATTAACTGAGGAACCCTACCTGCAAGTAGCTGTTTGCACATCTTGTTACTGAAGTAGTGTGTAATTACTTTTCTTCTGGGGCGTCTTAGTGTTTCCCTTCCTCTGGTTCTCTCTCGGCCTCCATTGTGTTCCTGCGTTTTACGGTTTGTTTACAGAGACTGCTTTTACGTCCCATTGAATAACAGGCGACAACATATCCCCAAACTACGGAACGATCTTATAATCAAAGTAGCAATGCATCGCATGTATTATAAGAGAGAACGTGACTACCGAGCTGAGTAAAAACCCCAATCATAATTAAGTATTACACGTGTGAATTCAATGGTTTTTGTTTCCACGGAAATGACCAGAACACGGCTCTCAGGCACTGAGCGATTTCCTTACTCTGGACAGATAAGCACAGTCAATAGTCATCCCCACAACCCCCCCTTCAGCATGCAGCCAAGGGCATGAGCTCCCTGGCAGTGTGCTGAAGCTGTGTCGAGGCCTGGGCCTCATAAAGGCTACTGATTCACGCTTGAGGTGGGCGCTGCGCTGGCGTTGTCTCGGGTGTCAGTGTCTTCATAGTGCATCCAACTATGTGGGAACCCCCCACTCTATTGTTCCCAGTGACTCTCATGAGCAGCAGGAGCTTACGAGTCGTAGGTGGAGGCGGTGGTGGAGGAGGAGGAGGTGGAGGCGGCGGTGGTGGAAGAGGCGGTGGTGGTGGAGGCGGTGGTGGTGGAGGCGGAGGTGGAGGCGGAGGTGGAGGAGGAGGAGGTGGAGGCGGCGGTGGTGGAGGAGGCGGTGGTGGTGGAGGCGGTGGTGGTGGAGGCGGAGGTGGAGGAGGAGGAGGTGGTGGTGGAGGCGGTGGTGGTGGAGGAGGAGGAGGAGGTGGAGGCGGAGGTGGAGGAGGAGGTGGAGGCGGCGGTGGTGGTGGAGGAGGCGGTGGTGGTGGAGGCGGAGGTGGAGGAGGCGGTGGTGGTGGAGGTGGTGGAGGAGGAGGAGGAGGAGGAGGAGGCGGTGGTGGTGGAGGAGGAGGTGGAGGAGGAGGAGGTGGAGGCGCAGGTGGAGGAGGAGGAGGTGGAGGAGGCGGAGGTGGAGGAGGCGGGGGACTTTGGAGGATGAGGACCTTCATTGGAGACCTTCATCAACTTTTTATTTTCTCAAAGTTAGCTTTTTTAGCTACAGCAACTCTGATTTTACGTGGCAGTCAGCATTGCGGGAAATGTCAAGTCTGGGAATAAAATGAAACTACCTACTGATTGTTACGGTTCAGGAAAGAAATATCTGCACATATTCAACAATATGTCCTGATTAGACAAGGTGGTGGCTCCATATTTTCACACTGCTACTAATTTACAAGTGTTGTTTCGGAAGGTATGTAAATGTTATTTCATTCTGGTGTGTAAAAAAACTGTAGGTCGATTTTTTTATGGGGGAAACAAATCCATGAAAATTAATGAAATACATAAAAAAACGAACAGCCTTGACAGCGGGTGTCCAATAAAAAAAGAGAAAAATATCACGGAGAACAATTTTACATGATTTATCCCTGATTAGTGACTGCTAATTTTGTGTTACATACAAGTTTTATTTGCAGTTCTAACAATTACAATATTTCACAATATTTAAATGGTAATACATTAAATGTTTTGGGTGTCAAAACTGACTACAGTATGTTGCATGGTGTAATGCTTATCCTGAACTTCAGCAGGACAGTAGTTTAATACTGGTACAGGTAACCATCGCTAACATAGATCACACAGTGTGACAAAACATAGCCAATCAAGGAATACTATCAGCACTGTGCCTCTGTACAGCATTGCGGTTTAACTTGATTTGGATAGTCCACTGTAGTCCTAACATATTTACTATGCAGTCATTAAGCAGATGCTAATGCCTTGTTTGTGAATTGTCTCAACGGGTTTGGGTTTGTTATCTTGCTCAAGTGTGCCTACAGATGGACTGCGTGCATTGGGGTTCAAACCCAGAGCCTTTCAGCTGGGACTCAAGCACTATCTAAGTAGACTGTCCTGCTCCCACACTGTACCGGCATGCTGTCTGTTACCAGGGACCCAGCAATAGGCTGGTGGGGGGGGGGATGAACCAGAAGCCAGGGTTTCAAGGTCTCTTAAGGGAAACAAGCTAGGCCATAGACAGGAACACGGTGGCTCTACGGGGTTTGTAAATACGAAGCAGACGCTGTAACGAGCAGCTCTTAGCCGCGGGCTCCTCCCGACAATGTTCAGCATGATGCCCTACAAGCCTCCCCCCCCCCCCCCCGATCATTCATCTCCAGCACACTTCCTCTTGTCAAAACAGCCACCACTTCAGCCAGCCATGACAGCGATGCCGTCCGGGATCTGCTTGGATTCCCTAATTCGGGCTCACCCCAACACTGCTCCTGTAGCCCCCCCCCCAACGATGCACCACATGATGACTCCAGCACAAGATGACTCCAGCACAAGATGACTCCAGCACAAGATGACTCCAGCACATGATGACTCCAGCACAAGATGACTCCAGCACATGATGACTCCAGCTCAAGATGACTCCAGCTCAAGATGACTCCAGCACAAGATGACTCCAGCTCAAGATGACTCCAGCTCAAGATGACTCCAGCTCAAGATGACTCCAGCACAAGATGACTCCAGCACAAGATGACTCCAGCACAAGATGACTCCAGCACAAGATGACTCCAGCACAAGATGACTCCAGCTCAAGATGACTCCAGCACATGAGGCCTCCCAGGAGTGGTTTGAATACGCTGCACATACACCCTCTCCTCTGCATTAAATGATATGATTTCACTCCAACGGGTTTCAGTGTTTTTCAGTCTATTCATGAAGAAAAACATTCAAAACAATTCACATGCTGGTGAAGTGTTGCTTTTTCATCACTTCATCTTCAGGCACATAGTATGTGTAAGTTGAATAGTTTACCTAAGTGTCTGCATGTGAATGATGATATTCATATGTCAACTTGTGTGTGTCTGCATACGTAAGTGGGCTTCTGAAGGTGTCTGAGTAATGCAGGCATATGCTGGTTCATTGCCAATGCGACACACATTTGTTCATGAATTATAAAACTAAGAGCAATTATAGCTTTTACACAAATTACCCACAGCATGCTGAATGCAAACAGTAATTAGGTCAGTGGTATTTCCTGCAACACCTGGGCTTGCGTTAAGTGTTGGATATCAATTATTGATGCCTGCTGTCCTGGCCTGCTAGCCTAGCATAACCACAGCTAGTGCTGGGGATATTAGCATTCACATAATAATAATGACACCATATATCCTGGAATCCTACGGTAAACTCAATGTTTCACGTTTCTTCCCCCGTATTTAACTAAATCTTCTAAAGCGTCCAATCCTTGAAGTAGACATTGTGGAGTTAAAGCATTTCCTTATTTAAAGGTGATCCGGGGATGTCGTATTTCTGTATTTGTATGTGGTTATGTTTATTTTGACTCACTCATACTGTATTATAGCTGACAAAAGATGCAGACATATCTAATCTCTAAAAGTGGTTTGATTTCTTTTGGAGAAACATTGAAGAAGTGTGATAATGTCAAATAGTGTTGCTGTATTGTACCATAAATCAAACAGTCATTATGTGCAGCATGTGGATATGTGGCCAAGGCCCAAGAACCTTACATAAATGGCTTCTTAGGGGATTGATACATCTCTTAAATTTCTTATGATTTGCTGGTCATGTCCCAAAGAAGCTTTGCTCAACCTGAAACATCGTCCTCACAGTGATTGCGTTCAGCTTGATCAGATATAAAAGTCGCATTGAATTGACAGGTGAAGGCGAGTCAACTGTCAGTGCCAGGAAATGGTCTGTTGTATCCATCGGTTTCCCACATAATGGATGCATGACGTAGCTTCTAACAGAACGTGGATGATGAAAATTAAAAGAAGTACATCTAACAAACCAAACCTTACAGCCATGAGGACTGTAGCAAAGACCAAGATACACGCCACCTAGGTGGCTTTTCCCACTCCACCTAGGTGACTTTCCTCAGGCTCCTCCAAACAAACGGACACAGGGTGGTGATGTTAAACCGGTTTATTGCCAAGGTTGAGTACGCTGGTACATGCAGCTTGTGCTCCATACTGCCATGTAGGATCTCTCTCTGAGTGTGTGTGCGGTGATGGCTGGTTTAACCTGTGCACACTGATTGCTTAGTGTGCAACAGGTGTACAGCCTCACCCAGCTCCAGACTCCAATCAGCCTGACTCGAGCCAGGTGAGGCAGCTTCAACCAGCCGTCATCCACACACACTCCCACAAGGACTTTTACCGTGAACAAAATGGACATATGAGCAAATGTCGGACCGTGTTTAAAGGTATCATTAAAAGAATTGCACTGAACAAATTGGCCAGTACACCTTCGTTGGGCATCTGACATGCGAAGCTGCAAACACAGCAAGCCTTTGCCTCCTAAAGTCATCCAACCAGTTATCAAACTACAAGAACAGTTTCCATTTGCACAATACTCCAAGGTAACCAGGGGTGGAATGAAATATCCAAAGCCCCAGGCTGTGCCGACCGAGACTACAAGGATCCCTGCACTACATCGAGCTCCGACCCCGTCTCTGCCCAACATATGCAGGTCAAATGGCCTTCAGAAAATGCACAAATCAAGGAATGTTGTGCAGGCTGACCTTCTCTCTCGTTTGTCGATGTGCAGTCAACGTTGTTCAATACATTTGTTTAAAAATAGATCTATATTTCTAGTGTATGTTCAGATACTCCGGCTGAAGCGTTGAATATTGAGAGGGACGGCGAGCTGGAGAAACCTTGAAGTGCAGCCTTACGAGACGTCTAGTGAGAACACTCATCCTCTCAGGATGAGCTCTCCTCCTCCAGGCATCGTCTCCCTCGCTCAGGAGAGATGCTCACCTTGAGCTCTTTGTTTCTATGGCGACTCTTTCTTTGCCATTTACTCACAGGTGTACAGCCCCCAGGCATTGGGAGCTGTTTGATCACGTGTGTGGGGGGGGGGTGATTGGCCTATCCTTTCGATTATTCATTGACGTTTTGCTATTACGGTGAATATTTTTCTGCTGTGCAAAAATCTTTTTTTTCCCAAAAACATGACATGAATTAGTGAGTGTTGTTATGGAAACGGAGGATTTCCTGTGGATTTTGGCGAGCACCACACCTTTACTCAATGAAGTAGGTCATGTGATCTTTGAGAAAGCCCATGGTAAAGCAGCTGGGTCTAACGTAATCAAACCTAATAATACCGTATTAAGCTCTTAACCTTAAAAAACACAGCAAGGGTTTTGTGTCCAAATCAGTTTTATTGATTCAAGCTGACAAAAAAAGTTGCCTCTTTAATACCTGATATTATGAAGTGAAGGTTTGCTGTTCCAACTAAATACAACGTGTATCCCAGTATGATCATAGCAATCATAGCATTGGAAAATGAACATATCATGACTCTAGTTTGGTCTATTCATAGTACTCATTTATTAATGAGTTCCTGAGTTGTTTTCAGGAGGGTTTGTTTCCGTCCTAAAACAGCCTCACAAACACACCTTCCAACTCCAAGACATCTCCACACAAATGCTTAATAACTACAAATCCTTTATTCTATAGCATATAGTATCATATTTGTTCTGTAGAGATGGCCTGTAATGTCACCAGTGGACCATCTTGTGTAGCGTACCGTCCACTGAGGATCTGATTAAATGGTACACTGTATTGCACCGGGCCCGTTGGGATTTCCTTTAGTTTGGACACAGGTCCTAGTGGTCGAACGGACGCCTTACTGAGACGATCTCTGAGATGATCCTCTATCTCACAGTGGACAACAGCCATGAGCAGGGGTGTTGCTGAGAGGAAACAAATATTGAATGTAGAGGGGGGGGGGGGGGGGGGGGGGCAGGTGTTGTATAAGGGAATTTAAAAACTCATCTGTCTGTTTCCTTAATGAGCGGCAGTGGAACTAGGACCCTGGCTAATATTCCGAGGGGCCTAATTAAAAGGAGGTGTGATCCAGCGGAGAGAGGAGCCACATAGGTGATTTTAGTCACAGTCCAAAAGAGAGCGGGCTAATTAGGGAGAGTGATGGCCTTTCCTTGCCAGCCGCCGGAGAGACACAAGGGCACACATTGTCCACTTCCAAGCAGCCTCAATGGGAGCTAACCACACAGTCTCCAGGCCACCAGAGCGGCGCTGGGAAGGCTTCGATGAGGGACAGTAGAGCAGCCTCGGGGACAGTAGATGGTGGCGGTGGTGGTAGAGAGACAGTATGGTGGTGGTAGAGAGACAGTATGGTGGTGGTAGAGAGACAGTATGGTGGTGGTAGAGAGACAGTATGGTGGTGGTAGAGAGACAGTATGGTGGAAGAGAGACAGTATGGTGGTGGAGAGAGACAGTATGGTGGTGGTAGAGAGAGACAGTATGGTGGTGGTAGAGAGATAGTATGGTGGTGGTAGAGAGACAGTATGGTGGTAGAGAGAGACAGTATGGTGGTGGTAGAGAGACAGTATGGTGGTAGAGAGAGACAGTATGGTGGTGGTAGAGAGAGACAGTATGGTGGTAGAGAGAGACAGTATGGTGGTGGTAGAGAGAGACAGTATGGTGGTGGTAGAGAGAGACAGTATGGTGGTGGTAGAGAGAGACAGTATGGTGGTAGAGAGAGACAGTATGGGGGTGGTAGAGAGAGACAGTATGGTGGTAGAGAGAG
>JACYXH010000438.1:2480000-2497500 GCA_026745465.1 Lota lota
AGGGGGTGGTGCTGGTTCTGAGGGGTGGTACTGGTTCTGAGGGGGTGGTGCTGGTTCTGATGGGTGGTACTGGTTCTGAGGGGGTGGTACTGGTTCTGAGGGGTGGTACTGGTTCTGAGGGGGTGGTGCTGGTTCTGAGGGGGTGGTGTTGGTTCTGAGGGGGTGGTGCTGGTTCTGAGGGGGTGGTACTGGTTCTGAGGGGGTGGTGCTGGTTCTGAGGGGGTGGTGCTGGTTCTGAGGGGGTGGTGCTGGTTCTGAGGGGTGGTGCTGGTTCTGAGGGGGTGGTGCTGGTTCTGAGGGGTGGTGCTGGTTCTGAGGGGGTGGTGCTGGTGCTGGAGGTTGGTGGGGCTGGTTCTGAGCTGGTGGGGATGGTGCTGGAGGGTGGTGGTGCTGAGGGGAGGTGGTGGTGAGGGGAGGTGGTGGTGAGGGGAGGTGGTGCTGAGGGGAGGTGGTGGTGAGGGGAGGTGGTGGTGAGGGGAGGTGGTGCTGAGGGGAGGTGGTGGTGAGGGGAGGTGGTGGTGAGGGGAGGTGGTGGTAGTGGTGGTGGTGCTTGAGGTTGGTGGTGCTGAGGGCAGGTGGTGGTGCTTGAGGGTGGTGCTGAGGGGAGGTGGTGGTGGTGGTACTGAGGGTGGTGGTGCTGAGTGCAGGTGGTGGTGCTGAGGGGAGGTGGTGGTGCTGGTGCTGGAGGGTGGTGGTGCTGAGGGGAGCCCCACACAACAGAAAGCCCACCCCAGCAGGATCAGAGGTATTTCCCTGAGTCCACACCCTGCTGAACACTCTCTCCAGACCAGAAGTAGAGCAGTGAACAGAACGATGCTGGATGCCCCTCCTCTTGGCCGTCGCTGATCCTTCTGGTTTGTTCTCATCCAGATGTGGATATTCTGCTTATCCAGGCATTGTTTGTGATCGTTGTTACAAATAGCCGGTCAATTAAAGACGAACAAGCTAAAAATTTCAAATTAAACTTGAATCACTCCGATGTGATGTAATCTCTAACAGATTGGTTAGCTGCTGGGTAACACGGATTATGATGTCGCTGATATTCTCAGTGATTACACCCTGCGTGAAAACAGAAGCGATCGACACGAAGATACAAGATAAGATAAACAGCGATCAAAGCAGACGTGAAAGAAAGAAAGAAAGAAAGAAGAATACAATCACCACGGATGTATGTCTTCATTTGTGCCACAGGAAAGTGATGTGAATGGGAAGACAGTGAGCCCAAGGGAGCTGTGCCAAATAACCTGTTTTGTTGCTGCTCGCCGCTGAAGCCACAGCAAAGACACTGTATGTCTGTGTTTAATATCTGCCTTTATTTGAGTCTGTGTATGTGTGCTAGTGTGTGTGTTTGCATATGTGTGTGTGTGTGTGTGTGTGTGTTTGCATATATATGTGTGTGTATCTGCATGTGTGTGTATGTGTATATATATTTATATATATATGTGTGTGTGTGTGTGTGCTAGTGTGTGTGTTTGCATATGTGTGTGTGTGTGTGTTTACATGAGTGAGAGAGAGAGAGAGAGAGTATTTCCCTTACTGTTTGGTATATGTGTGTATATAAGCATGGTTGCCTGTATGTACATGGTGGTATATGTGTGTATATAAGCATGGTTGCCTGTATGTACATGGTGGTATATGTGTGTATATAAGCATGGTTGCCTGTATGTACATGGTGGTATATGTGTGTATATAAGCATGGTTGCCTGTATGTACATGGTGGTATATGTGTGTATATAAGCATGGTTGCCTGTATGTACATGGTGGTATATGTGTGTATATAAGCATGGTTGCCTGTATGTACATGGTGGTTAACTACAGCATGACCGATAAACATGACCAAAGATAAAAGGAACATGGCTGATGTGTTAAACTCAACGCAATGTTCAAATTGCGTTGTGTGGTTTCCTGTCGCCAGGAACCATGTGTTTTATCATTTGTTTCCAGACTTTGATTTTCAAATGCAAATGAAAATAGGACACATTATCCTAAAGCACATGAAATCAACAATGATGGATGATCTTCAAACTACAAGTTATGATAACGTAAACATTATTCAACTTAGACGCCTTCAGTACTTAGGGTGAAAGCTTTTGTGATTGCAAAGACACTGGGTTTGGTTACGGCGATCCCATACTCAGTATTTTATGAGCGGAAGCAAACATCAAGCATGGTGTCAATATATTCCCATGTTGTGTAACTGGGTAATATCAGTCTCAATCCAGCATATTAGCTGTGCTGCCGACATCCTAACTCAATAGTTGGCGACATAAATCAAACTGGCATGGGGGAAATGATTTGAATACACCAAGTTCACTGTTGCCCTGTGCTGCATGAGGTTGTAAAGCAAACAAGAGGCAATCTGTCACCAACGTTTAAATTATTTAGGCACAGTGTGCTCTCTGTGATTTGTATTTGATTGCAATGTACCAGATTTGAGAAAGCGGGGGGGGGGGGGGGGGGGGGGGGGGGGGCTTTGACTTTGATGGATTTGCAGGCAATATTTAGTCAGCGAGCATGTATCCTTTAAGCTGTGGTGGAACCGATCGAGGTTGACCAAATAATCTGCCAATTCCCTCCCAAGAAATGCGGAGACGACAAAAAAAAAAGGGATCTAAGACTCTCAAGCACTCATCCCTCGAGCTGCTTCAGCAATTGTGTCAGAAACTCCGCAAAGCTCAAAATGAGAACTTGAGAGACGGAAAGGGAAGTGGCTGTAACTCCTTCTGGACCTCCGCGCTAAATCACAGCACTGATGTCGCCGAGGTCAGGGACTGAGTGTGGCTGTTACCTGCATAGTGATATCGGTGACTGCAGGATGCACTTCATACTGTACTCTCCCTACTTGGACCATCAATTACATCAACGCCCTTGATGAAATACTCCATACCTCTTACCTTGCTGTGCCAATCAGAAGAAAACACGAGTCAACAAACAAACAAAGAAGATACTTTTTGTTGCTTATCTGTGTCACAGCGCTGGCACTAAAGGGCCACTTCTCCATGAGTCACTTCAGAGGGCCCCAGGTTCTCCCTGGGGCTCAGAAGTGCTGGAAGAGATTGTGCCAGGTAGATTCTCTAGTGTGAGGGGTTTGGTAGTTTTGTGGAGTGGAGGTCTGCCAATGTCACGTGAGACCAGCAAAACGGTAGACGAGCGCTTGGCCTCCACTTCAGAAACAAGCTGTGCCCGCTTCAAAGCGTGGCTGTCCCACATTCCCCTCTTCACGTCCACAGCCTGCCTCGTTCATGGCCACCAGCCTGCTCCATCTCCCTCACCTTGCTGCTCGCAGACTCAGACCTGCTCACAGCCACCGACAACAAAGTAACGCTGAGAGCTGTGGCAACAACATGGCACCCCATTTACTTTCTAAAAATAACAGCCCCCAGATAAAGCCAGATGATTTCAGAAATGGGGGTTTCATTTGTTTCACCATGCTACCTGAGCATCTTACACTTCCATGTGTAAAAGACGAATGCATTTTAGGGTCTTTCTTTTTGTACATTTCTCTGTATGTACTAATGTATGCACGTCTTTAGGAATGTATGTACTAACTGTTGAATATAGAAGTAAAATACAATATATTATAATAATACATTTGGACAAATTTAAATATTTAACTTAAAATACCTTTAAATACCTCTTATTCCTTATACCTTAATATATATAAAAATATATTAGGGTACACATTTTAATATATTATTTTTGGGCTTGGGTATATACCTACATATGTCCATGGGTGATTGTGGTGTGTGGCTGAGTGTACTCACAGAAGAGACACATGTATTACGCTCGTTCGTCTGTAGAGTGAATGCATGACCTTCCTCCATGGGAGGCGCTGTTGAGGCATTTTCATGAACCACCAGCATGGCTGGAGCTGTAACACGTCTCGTTGCTTCGAGTTGTTGTGGGTCTATTCAATTGTGTCCAGAAGCATTTCGGTCTGTGTCCGTTTAAAACGGCCCATGGAAATCTAAAATGAACTGAGAGGTTCCAGACTAATACCCATTTGTGAATTGGTCAGGCTACGAATCCGCTGCTGCGAGTCTGGAATCTGTGATTCCCTGGAAAAAACGTTTGGCACAAATTGCCGTATTACTAGTAAAACATTATCAGCAAATAACACTGAAGAATCTTCATTCGTAGGTCAGTACACCCGCCTGAACAGTAGGTGGCGCTGTACATCCGGTGGAAGCACCCCGGCATTACCTTTATATCCACAACTAGCAGCTTCGTCATTGCTTAATTGAGCAAGAGTGATGTATTTTACAGAAGCCTCTAGACTCGACTGTGTTGTTCTTTTTGAAAAGCCTGTGACTTAATTATCTGTCAGATCCTCTACATTCGTCACGTTTGGAGACGGATGCTACCTCTGCAAAGTTTTGTTCAGTGCTGTTTAATACATTTATTGAACTCTCAAGAAGTAAACCGAGGGACGTCGATAGCTTTGATACTAACTTTCCATTGGAGAGAGGAAGGGAGCTAGCTGAAGGACAATGTACACAAATGATATTTAATCAACTTGTAAGAAAGCAAAGAAGACTGTCATTTGGGATGTTATTAGCATGCAACACTACACATGCACACACACAAACACACACGCACACATACTCATGCAACACTATACACACAAACCCCCGCACACACATATACTCACGCACACACACAACCCCCCCTACACACAGACCCACACACACACACATACTCATGCACGCACACACAAACCCCCCCTACACACACACACATACCTATGCACGCACACATACTCATGCAACACTAAACACTACACACACAAACCCCCCCACACACACACACATACTCATGCACGCACACACACAAACCCACCCTACACACACACACACACACATACCCATGCACGCACACATACTCATGCAACACTAAACACTACACACACAACCCCCCCCCCCCCCCCCACACACACACACACATACCCATGCACGCACACATACCCATGAACGCACACATACACATGCAACACTACACACTACACACACAACCCCCCCCCCCCACACACACACACACACACAGCCATGCACGCACACACAGGCGCCACCGTCTGCCTGGAGCAGGCAGGCTGGGCACTCTTCCAGGAGGCTTTGGAGCGGCTGAATATTCATCTTCATTAAGAGCGCGGCCACACCACGGCGACCGGGGCTCTGCCCTCTTAACAAGGAGCAAGCGATCCAGGGGGAGGCGGGGCCACACCCAAACGCTTGGTGGGATGTGAAGAGCAGCCTCTTCTCCCTCTCCCTCTCCCTGTCCCTCTTCCTCTTCCTCTCCCTCTCCCTCTTCCTCTTCCTCTTCCTCTTCCTCTCCCTCTTCTCTGCCTCTCCCTCTTCCTCTTCCTCTTCCTCTCCCTCTTCCTCCTACTCTTCTCTGCCTCTCCCTCTTCCTCTTCCTCTCCCTCTCCCTCTTCCTCTTCCTCTTCCTCTTCCTCTCCCTCTTCTCTGCCTCTCCCTCTTCCTCTTCCTCCTACTCTTCTCTGCCTCTTCCTCTCCCTCTCCCTCTCCCTCTCCCTCTTCCTCTCCCTCTTCTCTGCCTCTCCCTCTTCCTCTTCCTCTTCCTCTCCCTATTCTCTGCCTCTCCCTCTCCCTCTCCCTCTTCCTCTCCCTCTTCTCTGCCTCTCCCTCTCCCTATTCCTCTTCTTCTACTCTCCCTCTCCCTCTCCCTCTCCCTCTCCCTCGTCCTCTTCCTCTTCCTCTTCCTCTTCCTCTTCCTCCCTCTAATCCATGAGTTGCAGTCGGCCAACTCTCCATTTCTTTTCTTTTTCACACTTGCCTCCTCGGACCTCACCCCCACCAATACCCCCACCACCACCACCACCACTACCCCCACCACCACCACCTCCACCACCACCACCACCACCACCACCACCACCTTAACCACTACCACCACCACCCCCACCACCACCAACACCACCTTCACCACTACCCCCACCACCACCAACACCACCTTAACCACTACCCCCACCACCACCCCCACCACCACCACCACCACCTTAACCACTACCACCCCCACCACCACCCCCACCACCACCACCTTCACCACTACCCCCACCACCACCAACACCACCTTCACCCCCCACCACCACCCCCACCACCACCACCACCACCTTCACCACTACCCCCACCACCACCAACACCACCTTCACCACCACCTCCACCACCACCACCAGCACCACCTTCACCACCACCTTCACCACCACCTTCACCACCACCTACACCACCACTAACACCACCTTCACCACTACCCCCACCACCACCAACACCACCTTCACCACTACCCCCACCACCACCAGCACCACCTTCACCACCACCTTCACCACCACCTTCACCACCACCTACACCACCACCAGCACCACCTTCACCACCACCTTCACCACCACCTTCACCACCACCTACACCACCACCAACACCACCTTCACCACTACCCCCACCACCACCAGCACCACCTTCACCACCACCTTCACCACCACTAACACCACCTTCACCACTACCCCCACCACCACCAACACCACCTTCACCACTACCCCCGCCACCACCAACACCACCTTCACCACTACCCCCGCCACCCCCACAGCTAGCTAATTTCTTCAAATGTCATATCTGTAGTCAATGCTAATAGATAGCTATTTCTATAATGTAATCAATAAAATCACACCCTAAAACATATATATAATATATATATATATATATATAAAAAATAAAAAAATACACGCTTCTTGTTTACAAAAATCTTATTTTCGACACTCCCAAAGCCCACTCAGGGTCCCCAGTCAGCCGAGCTGGCTTAGGTCACACACGTTCAGACAGAGAGAGTGGACATAACACAGATATGTAGTTAGTTTAATTCTGAGAGTCTGCCGCCTACTTACTGGGAGGGGCTCAATCTTACACATTGCGACTTGAGCAAAGGACAAAGGTGCAAAATAAAGATTCACGTTGCAATAACACCTGCCTCAAGGTTTCTTCTGCATGTGTGTGTACCTAATAGGCCTCCATCAGGATGAAGGGAATACATTTTCATGGTGATTTCCTCATTTCTAACATCAGAGGCAGTCCCCAGTGTTTAGAAACCCCTTCAAGCAGGGCTCCTTAAATATACATTAAGGCTTTGTTTATGGTCTGCCTCACCACCCCGTCAACTGTGCACATGATGTCTCTCGCCATGCCACGCCTTATTAACACGTGTAAACAGCTTCCACTTCCACTCATGGTTGTAGGCTGTGTTGAGCAATTAGAGGCAAAAGGTCATAAACAATGTACACACATCTCGTCTGCAAATCGCTGAAATAGGAAAGACATCTCATTCATTTGCTGATGTCGTGTTTGGAGATATTACTTAAAGGGGAAAACACAATGCAACAGAGAGGGTTTCAAGGTGTACGCAGATGGATTTCAAACCCTTTTACAACACGCTTGCATGTGTATATATCTTTGATATGTACCCGTCTATACGAGATAACAATTATGGAGCTCTATTTTTCTCTTTCCAGCTAAGACTTTGTCTCATCAAAGGGAATCTCGATCCCCTTTTGGTGTACAGCCGCTGACTATAACAGCATGATAGAAATTGTCTGTGACAACCGCCACTCAAACCAGGCAGGCTTTACACACTAGGGAGCCAAGAACAGGCTTAATACTATTTTTAAATCTCTGAAATGGCAAGGTTTGCAGGAAAGTGTGAAGGAATGAGGGATGGGAGGGTGTTATGTATTTTGCCACCCCAAAGCTTCTTATGACCTTAGCGTCTCTAGAAGCGCTTCTAAACATAGACCGGCCTCTGACACACGCAGGCCTGAGACGCTGGCCCTGAACACGCCTGCCTCTTAATCATGGAGCCAGCGGGGGGGCACCACTTGTTATCACTACGCAAGACATTGAGAAAATACGCAGTTGAACAAGGAGATGGTGTTATTTATACGATATTCGTCACACTTCTGTCAGTCTGTTGAATATCACTTGTGGAATGTATACTTTGTACTAAGTTTTGTGACAACAACAAAAAGTCCCTGGCTGCAGCTCAAAGACTCTGTGTTCCTGCAACATGTGATGCCTTCCTGCCTTTTTTCTCCAAAAAGCTGAGCAAAAGTCCTCCGACATCCACTCGGCGCAAGTCCCACGGGATTAGCACGATTATTGGATCACGGCTTTAGATAATACCATCAGTTACAGTTGATTTCTGAGAACAGATGCAAAAGAGAGGCAATATGGCAATGTTGTGGATGTGCTAATGATAGCAGCGCAATCTCTGCTCCCAATAAGCAGATGCCATGAAGTTTGAACAGCTGTCAAATCTGATGAGTGTGACACTGAAAGCCTGCAGAGAAAGAGAGAGAGAGAGAAAAGGGGGGTTTCTTCCTGTGATGTCTGCCTACACTGCAATAAAAGATAGAGAAGGAGTAATCTCTCAGTCTGTTCAACATTCGTAATGTGTTTGCTTGACGGGGCCGATATAAATACATATATATCAATAAGCTAATATGGTAAATATATTTGGATTTAGAATGGTCCCCAGTCTTGCTTGCTGTTTGATTGTTAGTGTGGTACATGAACTGGACTGTTTGCAGCATATGCCATGTCAACCATATTGAGAGGTTGTGAAAACAGAACCAATGAAAAGGTTACTCCTCATTACAGGCACACATATCGAAGGGACAGATGGTCCGTCCACTGCAGGACAGGTGAAGGAGCTGCTCTGCAACATGGACATACAGGGGACTGGAGCCTCCTCAACAGATGCTCCGTCCACTGCAGGACAGGTGAAGGAGCTGCTCTGCAACATGGACATGCAGGGGACTGGAGCCTCCTCAACAGATGCTCCGTCCACTGCAGGACAGGTGAAGGAGCTGCTCTGCAACATGGACATACAGGGGACTGGAGCCTCCTCAACAGATGCTCCGTCCACTGCAGGACAGGTGAAGGAGCTGCTCTGCAACATGGACATGCAGGGGACTGGAGCCTCCTCAACAACACATGCTTTGCAATGAGAGGGAGTCACATGGGACCCAAGATAAAAAAACGGAAGACGTGCACAGTACATGACCCTATCTGAATAATAATAACAACCAGTGTGTGTGTGTGTGTGTGTGTGTGTGTGTGTGTGTGTGTGTGTGTGTGTGTGTGTGTGTGTTTGTTCTGAAAGACCACTCTGTACTCCCTGCTGATTTCAGCATGCCAATGTTGCATTGCTGGTTGCTACTAGACTTGGCTAACCCCTATCAAGTACCCCAACCCACCACTCCTAACATTACCTCTATAATGTGCATGTTTGGCCCGGATAATGCAACACGTTGCCAAGAGAGAATAGAGCAACCTTTATCCATATCTGTGTGTGTGTGTGCGTTATGTATGTGAAAATATGTGAGAACAAGTCTCAGTGAGCTTTCAATGAGATTGACGTTACCTGTTCTGAACCTTTGTGGTCCTGGAACTTTGGAAGTGAGAGCATGTGTGAGCAGCACATCTGTACCCACTCCCACAGACCGTCTCGTTAATGTGGAAAGCCATTTGCCCTGCAGTCTCTGGGAATGTCAAGGATCTGTGGAGACATTTTGAGTTTCCGGTGATGGGTATTGGCAAACAGCTTGCCTCTGTGAGTAAGGATAACCTTCCATTTTATCAATCCTGCACCCGTCTCTAGGACTATACCCCCCAATAAATCAATAGGCTAGACGTGGTTGTCCGGGTTGCTTTCCATTCCCCTCCAGTCCCCAGCGCACTCTCTGGTGCTGCATGTCCCTGCCCTGCTCTCGGCTGTCTGGCTGCCCTTGTCTAAACCTGGAGCCCTCCACTCTGCACTCCTGCTGCTGTTCCATGGATCGTGTAAGACAGAAAGAAACATGGTTGCGATCCCTTTTTGTTCACACAGTATTTCACAGCTGACCACGGCTGCTCCAATTTAAGCTCTAAACCGAGTAATTCTTTTTAATATTTTAAAGCCTATGAAACACAAACTGTGTACAACAACAGACGAACACTCAGGGTAGTTCATTTAAAGTTCAGGCGGGTTGCAATTTATTTATGACCAAATATTGAATTGAGACAACAACAGGGCTTAAAGGTTTAACTTCTACAGTTTGCTGTGAAATGACTTCTGGGGTTCTTGTTTATTTATTTCTAATCTTATTTTTGTTCTTGTGTTTAATTGCATGTTATTACTTTTGTTATACTCACAGGGATGCTATTCTAGATGCAGCAATTACATTTCCAGAGCGAAAACCAAGCGGCAGCTGCAGTCCCTACCGAGCTGTGGCCTTTTACTCTCTCCTAAGACGTTTCTGATGACTTTAAATAATCTCACCACATGTCAGCCGTATATACAGATGTTAATGAGAAACATGAAAGCCTGCAAAGGTCTTTGTTTGGTCAAATACTTTACATATATATTCATATAATAATACAAACCATCAGGAAAGAACATTGACAAGTCATTCCTGGTCCAGTCTAGACCCAGGGATATCTCCCGGGAATTCCTCTGGTAGTTTCACATCATTTTATTGACTTTGCAGTGTGTTTTTATATATTGCCCCTGTCCTTAGTCTAAAGCCATGGCAACACCTAAATGAACCATGCAATGCATAAACATTGTAACTATGACAATAAATAGAACCTAGGATGTATTTCTGACAGCCTAATTTTGTCACATTGCTCAGCAGAAGTGAGACAGTAGATTTTCACTGAGACTCTCTTATAAGGTCTTCAAAAGGTCTAGCCGGCTTGCGTTTCAATGAACATTGAACCACCTTCAATTGATTCATGCAAAACTCAGCAATAGTAATCTGGTTTTGTATCCATCAATTCAATTGTACTTCGTTTTAAGTTGATCTAATGATGTACTGCTGCAAGTGTCCAAAGGAAGGGTTAGTGGTCTGCTACTGGCTCTAAAGACAAACCGTGCCTCTCTCTTCCTCGTTAAGCGGGGGGCCAGTGTTCTTAATGAGCACTATTAAAGGAGAAGGGTCATTACAGCTGCACTCTGTCTATTCATTACAACCATCAATGTCTATTGATGTCTGCGTCCTCCTTTAATCATAGAAGCCCTTTGCGTCGAACACATGTCTCTATATGTAACCAACCCTCTCATATTTAAAGGCTTTGATGTCCTATTACTTCCTTCAACTGCTGTTAAGTTTCCCTTTCAGCGCCCAATCACTCAGCACAACCATCAGAACGAGAGGGAAGACACACACAGGTCTTCAGAAAAGATGCACACATACACACGCACACACACAGAGCTGCAGAGTATCTTTACGTATTGGCTAAATCCTTTCCACCAATCTACTATCATTAATTCACATGTGAGAACTATGGATGTGTGAACTAGGGGATGTGGGAACTAGGGATGTGGGAACTAGGGGGTGTGGGAACTAGGGGTGTGGGAACTAGGGATGTGTGAACTAGGGGATGTGAGAACTAGGGGATGTGGGAACTAGGGATGTGTGAACTAGCCGGTGTGGGAACTAGGGATGTGGGAACTAGGGGGTGTGTGAACTAGGGGTGTGGGAACTAGGGATGTGGGAACTAGGGGATGTGCGCACTATGGATGTGTGAACTAGGGGATGTGTGAACTAGGGGATGTGGAATACATGGACATGGGGATGTGTGAACTATGGGATGTGAGAACTAGGGATGTGTGAACTAGGGGATGTGATAACTAGGGATGTGTGAACTAGGGATGTGTGAACTAGGGGATGTGGAATAATGATTTGCAATTAAAAACATTTATATATTCTGGGTAATTAAGTTACGGAAAACAAAATGTTAGCTGCAGCTAGTAAGAGTTAGCCCTTAGACGGCAAATTGCCATGTTTTCCATTGAGCAATAAGATAATTGGGCAAAACGCAAATGAAGATATCATACCAGGGTGTATGAACCACCTGTGCTATCCAAGTTTAGCTTGTGACATCGCATGAATGCCAGCCTGCAGACCTCAAAGGCTGATGTACATTTTGGTCCATTTTTCTGGTCTCCCAAAACAGCATTTGATGGTTAAGGCTGCATGGGATCAGTGATGAAGCAGACTGCTGGTATTATCAGTCTGTGTGAGGCTGTCCTGCATAATTGGGAAGCAAGTGGAAGGGATATGTAAATGTGAATAAATAAACCAAATGAAATTAATGAGGACCAATGATTAGACTGCTGATAATTAAATCTGCCATGTTGTTCAATTTGCATGATTAAGACGTAATGTTGTACTCACACGATACAGGTTGTTCATTCTCAAAATGTCAACATATCAGAATTCTCTACACTGCACTTAATTATCTGCAGTTGAATCAATTACATTTAATGTGCTTCCAATTAAAGTGTGACTCTAAAGAATGCAAATGTGTACCATTGAAACCGGGTTTGGAAGGAAAACTTTGACTTCCTATTTAAAGAGAAAAGGACGGTTTCCCCCCTTTTTTCAGCATTGCAAAGTTTTGGCGATGGCAACAACTTGATTTGAACTTTAATCCTGTCCTACTTGTATGATCCACAAGAGGTGAAAAGTGATTTGCATACGGTGACATTTCAAAGCGAGTGCAGTGGCTCTAACAGCCCCTAAAAGCAGCTCCATTGCAACACAACATGGTTTTAAATGGCCATGGGTTTATTATACTTCCAGTAGCACCAGCAGCTCTAGAAGATGAATGAATACATAAATACAGTTCCATGATAGAAACACCATTTTCCCTGAAGCAGAACACAGTTCCTGGAAGACTTGACTGGAACACAAGTCAAATAAAATGAATTTTAGAGATGACAACAAAGCAGAATCTTTAAATGAACAAAAACACACATGCACACACCGATCACTCTCACACACACACACACACACACACACACACACACACACACACACACACACACACACAATCTCTCTTTCTCTCTCTCCTCACTTTGTAAAGAAGTGTTTCCCATGTAAACAGATGCTTTCCATCAAGTGTTAATGATGATGACGGATGTCCGTCTTCTGTATGCAACTCCTCAACCAAAACGCAACAGGAGCGAACGTCTCCTTCTCTCCTCCTCTGTGACCAGCCATTGACAAATGGTACCAGAGCTCTGAGATAGCTGCTGATGCCCCTAGTGGTACTGGTGTGGTACTGCACCCAGTACTCTCCTAGACTGATGGCCTGCGGAGCACACTGCAATGGCTTTGTGATTAATACCACTGACAAGGCAGTAACTAATGATCGATTGAGGATGCCTGGGCTACAAACACCATTTCCCCTTCAGTTGCTTTGCCTTTTTTCAAAGCCATCAGATATTTTGATCACCGGCGAGGGTCATGAGGGGAATGAATCACAGGTTTGACGCATGGAGCTCCAACCAACAGCCCACTGAAGGTGGAGGAGCAGGCCCCACTGAAGGTGGAGGAGCAGGCCCCACTGAAGGTGGAGGAGCAGGCTCCAACCAACAGCCCACTGAAGGTGGAGGAGCAGGCCCCACTGAAGGTGGAGTAGCAGGCTCCAACCAACAGCCCAGTGAAGGTGGAGGAGCAGGCCCCACTGAAGGTGGAGTAGCAGGCTCCAACCAACAGCCCAGTGAAGGTGAAGGAGCTGGCACCAACAGCCCAGTGAAGGTGGAGGAGCAGGCTCCAACAGCTCAGTGAAGGTGGAGGAGCAGGCTCCAACAGCTCAGTGAAGGTGGAGGAGCTGGCACCAACAGCCCAGTGAAGGTGGAGGAGCAGGCTCCAACAGCCCAGTGAAGGTGGAGGAGCTGGCACCAACAGCCTAGTGAAGGTGGAGGAGCATCAAGCAGACAACTTGATTTGTGATGACGTGATTTGCAAATTCCTTCAACTCAACAATGAATCTCAGCCTAAAGAGTTGTTGGTTTGTGTGTGGTCATTGTTGTTTAGATGGACGCAAAGATAAATATATATATATATATATATAGATCTCACTGTCTTTCTATATATATATATATATATATATATATATATATATATATATATATATATAAAGACAGTGAGAGAGACAGACAGACAGACAGACAGACAGAAAATGGCAATTGAGAACACAGAATAAGAATGCCATCACTGTGCATTACAGAGAGGTTTTTTTTAAGAATACCATTTGTGAGTTCCCTGCTGAAACGCAGCTGCAACATCGAAACGTGAGTGGGAGGAGAATTAAATGGTCCAGAAATAAATAATGGTAGACTTGGTGTCATTGCTAATTGGAATCTCTGGCGCTTTGGTCAAAGGCTTCGGCTGGGAAATTGCGAAATCTCAACCGCGTTTCCAATGACAAGGTAAAGTAAATAATGTTACGCCCCAAGGTAATCATGTTCCCCATGCATGTGTGCCCGGCTACAGCCACAACACTTGTGCCTGCTCACTCGTAGTCTGATCCATGGCTGTTTAATAATGATCATTTCAGAATGATAGCGCTGGGACTGTACAGCAACGAGGGCTGGGCAGAAGAGTGGGCTGTTTTTACCGTGGTGGGGCTGCATTGATTTTTCATAAGGAGCATCTCCTCACAACTTCAGAACAGCTGTGTGTGCTGGATAGTACATATTGGACCTGGCCTGCTGCCCTAATAAAGGCCCCTCAGCACAGCCTCCCAGCTAGGCTCAGGCTCTCAGAACCAGCGGCCACAATGCACAAACACTAGAGGGCTCTCAGCGGAGCTCTCTCACTGGGCTGTGCTGAGCACTGACGGAGCTGTAGTGCTCCACACACACTCTCACACACACGCACGCACACACACTCGCACTCACACACATGTACACGCACACTCACACATACATACACGCGCACTCTCACACACACTCACACACACACGCACACACACTCGCACTCACACACATGTACACGCACACTCACACATACATACACGCGCACTCACACATACATACACGCACACTCTCACACACACACGCACACACACGCTCGCACTCACACACACACACACACATACATGTACACGCACACTCACACTCACACATACATACACGTACACTCTCACACACACTTGCACACACACACTCGCACTCATACACACGTACACGCACACTCACACATACATACACGCACACTCTCACACACACTCACACACACACGCACACACATACATACACTCACACTCACACATACATACACGCACACTCTCACACACACTCACACACACACACACACACTCACACACACACACACTCTCACACACACACACATGCACACACACACCCCCACCCCCCACCCACCCCCCCACACACACGCACACGCACACACACACACACACACACACACACACACACACACACACACACACTCATTGTTGTAATCCTTGTTTTGGCCTAATGGTTACTTTCTTAGACAATACCCACCTCACCTGCTGTCACAGCTTTTCTTTCACAATATATGCACAAAAAATAGGAATTATGTTTGTCATTATTATTATTATTATTATTATTCTCATTATTATTACTATTATTATTAATGATTTGCTGGAGTTTAGTATTAGCTATATTTGCCTGACAGCTCTAGTTATTTTCTTAATACGTACTGTATACTGTGACATTGTAGGCTACAACAGTGTATATATTTGATATGACTTTATATGAAATGACATACCTTTAGCGGTTGTTTGTGTCTGACTGGAGTCACGTGTGTCATTGCATTTCGTTCTACTATTCCTTACGCCAACTACATCCCCATGTTTAAAACGCAACTCTTCCGACGGCCGTGTGTGCGCGGAGGCTGACCCGCGGCTCCGCACACCAACCCAGCGAGCCTGTAAGGGGCGGCCCAGCTCTGCCGCCTGCTTCTCCTCTGTCTGCTGCTCACTTTTCTATCCAGCAAGCAAGCCTGTCGGAGCTCAACTCCGCACACTCTCGCTCATTGGTTCAACACTGTCGGGAGGATTTCTATTTTCCAAAGCCTCATAACGCTGCTTTATTCGTTTTTCCCACCGCGCGTTGACAGCTGCTGCTGGTTTTGAATTAAAGACGGCGCACTTTTACCTATTTTGAAATCTCGAAATGGTGCAACGAGAAGGACGCAAGACAGAATAGTAAGTAGCCGTCTGCCGTGATCAAATAACCTAACAGGTAGATACGGTTGTTTGGACATAGAGAAAGGTTTTATTTGATTGCTTTTCTCACCGTTGGACGTTTACACAACGCATTTTGAAATGCCATGAAGAGACGGAAAAACTCCATCGACAGGTTTCTACTTAGCCTGCTTTTTCCAAATGTGGGGGATCTCTTGTGAAAACACATTTCGTATCGATGTTACAGTGCAGTATTATACAAAATCAACACAAACATAGCCATAACTATATGTTTGTAATTAAGCGTTTTTTTTAGGGTCATCGATGGACATACATGTATTTCCAATGGTCGAAACAACACTACAAATAATAATAAAAAAATACAAAGTTCATAAAGCTAGATTTAGTGATTTATTCTTGACTGCAGTAAACCTTTTCTAGCGATGCAGCAGTATCAACTTTGACATTCATCTGGGAAAAGGCTGAAACATTGATATCGCCTTTTTGTTTTGCTCCTTCCTACCACGGAGAGCTCTCGGTAGGACTCAGACACAGTTGGTTTCGTCTGCGGTTCAGCGCCGTCTGTTTCCCCCACGGTGGACCGTCTATTCGCCGTCCGAGAATGAAGCGCGGCCGACGGGGAGCTGTCCTTCCCGGTGGTGCTGAAAGCGGCTGCGTAGTCACGCGTCTTAATCACGCTAGTGCGGTACCTCAAATGTGTCATATTATATGTTCGTTTGGTCGTCGTGCATGTCTCGTACGCCACCCAAACTTGACGTTTTTTTTTTTTACCTTTGTCATTGAAGCGTTTCAACGACATTTCGTATTTACAATAAGAGTAGTATTATTCTTCATAAAATTATAAGATTCATCATTTAGTCTTTCACCTTGAGTTTAGATTTTAGATTGTATACTCTTGGTTGGGCCCTGCGTTTTAATAGCAATTACTAATAACAAAATGATTATAATCGATTATGCGTGAAAAGGTAACAGTTAACAAGACATCTGAGCGTCAGGTGATGGGTAATCAATGTGCTGCTGCTATTTCTCGTCCATTGAGATAAGGTAAGAGTGATGAGGCTTCCCTTTGAGTGTCTAAGTCTCTCTGGGCCTCTTTCCCCTCTGTTCCTTTGATTGGTGAAAACACTCTATATATTGCTGGTTTGTAATGTGATGACTGCGTTGATAATTGGGTTCAACAGGTACCCCAAAATATCCTATATGTTATGTCAACAGGCACATTGTAGCATTACTGGTCCCCTCTTAAGATGCCTCATATTTAGGCATACCAGTACCCGTATGAAAAGCAACAGCATCAACGCATAATAATACAATAATAATAATACAATATAAACATCACATGAAAAATGGGAAAAAATGTAAAAAAAAAAAGCTCAGCTGTGGTGGTCTCTGTGTTAAAATTTTTACAAACGGTAAAAGTGTAAGATTTCCGATGCATTTGGATGACAGAGATCAGGAGACTGGTGACATGGTTTTAT
>JACYXH010000438.1:2505000-2510000 GCA_026745465.1 Lota lota
GTTGCATAATCCATATCTCAAACGTGTAAAAACTCCTCTGCAATCTGTACCTTCGCCTGTCTTTACAACTTGATAAAGATTTATATATAAAGGTACAAATAAAGACTTTTATTTTCCAAACCCAAACGCCCAGGTACTTTCGTGTACTGGTATACTATTTCACGAATCAATGTGATAAAACTACATTTAGTTTGGATCTGAGGTCAAAACAAATGTGAGCACCTCTCAAATCAATTGCGCGACCATTAAATACAGTGAGGCTGTAAACATGACAGAAACGCTACGTGTCATTCCTCAAAGCAGCATGTTTGCCAGAGACCGCAGTATGAAGTCTGGCTACATCGGGTACCACGTTTGAGGCTCTCTGTTTCTCTGGCTTCTTCCACCATGGTGGTGAGACAACGCAGTCTATAAATACTGATGTCGTTTACTACCGCTCCAGTGCTATGCACTATCCGCCTCCCTCTCTCTCTCTCTCTCCCCCCCTCTCTCTCTCTCTCTCTCTCTCTCCCTCTCTCTCTCTCTCTCTCACTTTCTCCATCTCTCTCTCTCTCTCTCTCTCTCTCTCTCTCTCTCTCCCCCTCTCTCTCTCTCTCTCTCCCCCCCCTCTCTCTCTCTCTCTCTCTCCCTCACTTTCTCCATCTCTCTCTCTCTCCCTCACTTTCTCCATCTCTGTCTCTCTCTCTCTCTCTCTCTCCCTCACTTTCTCCATCTCTCTCTCTCTCTCTCTCCCTCACTTTCTCCATCTCTCTCTCTCTCTCTCTCTCTCTCTCTCTCTCTCTCTCTCTCTTTCTCTCTCTCTCTCTCTCTCTCGCTCACCCTCTCCCTCTCCCTCTCTCTCCCTCACTTTCTCCATCCCACTCTCTCTCACTCTCCCTCCCTCTCTCTCTCCCTCACTTTCTCCATCCCTCTCTCTCCCTCTCTCTTTCTTTCTTTCTCTCTCTCGCTCACCCTCTGACACATAGTTGTATTCCTGGCTCTTTTGATCTCCTCTCCCTCAATCTGTGCGAGTGTGTATGTGAGTGTGTGTGTGTGGTCTGTGTGGGGGTCTGTGTGTGTGACTGTGTGTGTGTATTTCTGTGAGTGTGTGTGTTTGTGTGTGTGCGTGTGCGTCTTTGTTTCTGTGTGAGTGTGTGTGAGTGTGAGTGTGCATGTGTGCGTGTGAGTGTGCGGTTGTCTGAGTGTGTGTGTATTTGTCTGTCGGTGTTTGTGTTTGTGTGCATGTGCATGTGCGTGCTTGTGTGTGTGTGAGTGTGTGTGTGTCTGTCTGTGTGTTTGTGTGTGTGCGTGTGCATGTGTGTGTGTGTGTGTGTGTATCTGTGTCTGTGTCTGTGAGTGTGTGAGTGTGTGAGTGTGAGTGTGCATGTGTGTGTGTGTGTGTGTGCGTGTGTTTATTTCTGTGTGTGTGTGAGTGTGTGTGTGTGTGCGTGCTTGTGTGTGTGTGTGCGGGAGTGTGTGTGCTTGTGTGTGTCTGTGTGTTTGTGTGTGTCTGTGTATTTGTCTGTGTGTGTGTGTGTGCTCTGGAGAGGAGGTGCTGCAAGGAGGCTGCTCCCCGTTCCCCCAGAACCTCCTCTCTGGAGAGGAGGTGCTGCAAGGAGGCTGCTCCCCATTCCCCCAGAACCTCCTCTCTGGAGAGGAGGTGCTGCAAGGAGGCTGCTCCCCATTCCCCCAGCACCTCCTCTCTGGAGAGGAGGTGCTGCAAGGAGGCCGCTCCCCGTTCCCCCAGCACCTCCTCTCTGGAGAGGAGGTGGAGGAGTGGTTCCTCTGAGGACCTCAGTGGGGCCTCTGTTTGGGGTGGTGCCGCGGTGACTGATGGACAGCGAGCGAGTGTTAATGAGAGAATTAGCCAAATTACCGTCAGTGATTGATAGCTGCGGTGAGAGGGAAATTATAAATGGCGGCTGGGGAATAATAAGGCTAGAAATGTAGCCCAAATTGAAGCGCATTCAGGTTGTGATGACATAGCGTGTGTGTGTGTTTGGGAGGTACGGGGTGGGGGTCGTGTTGCGCTACCAGCGGTTGGTAGTGGGGGAAATCCTTTAGTTGGCTCCCACTTGGCGAAGGCTCATTGTGGAGGCTGTGTTGTGTTTGTGATGGCATTCCAAACCATTCCAAACCATTCCTGCTGTCTCAGTGTGTTGGGTTTGTGATGGCATTCAAACCATTCCAAACCATTCCTGCTGTCTTACTGTGTTGGGTTTGTGATGGCATTCCAAACCATTCCAAACCATTCCTGCTGTCTTACTGTGTTGGGTTTGTGATGGCATTCCAAACCATTCCAAACCATTCCTGCTCTCACTGTGTTGTGTTTGTGGAGGCATTCCAAACCATTCCTGCTGTCTCACATCCTCCGTCTCCAGCCTGACCTGAGCTCCTCTCTAGCTCTATGAATCAGGCCCAGGAAGGGTCTCTGCTAGCATTGTGTGTGATTAAAAGTTCAATTAAATAAAACATGTATTCCACATTGTCTTCTCCCTCTCTCTCTCCCTCACCTTTTCTGTTCTCTTCTAGGTTTTCCTTTTCATGTCTATAGTACATCACCGATGACACAAGGGCTTTTTAAGATAACAGCCCCAGACCACAACCACTCTGCTCCATGCAAGGCATGGCTTCTCTCTGTCTTTCTCTCTCTCTCTCTGTCTTCCTCTTTCTGATTTCTCTTTCTTTCTCACTCTGTCTTTCTCTTTCTCTGTTATTCTGTCTCTTTCTGTCTCCGTCTCTCTCTTTCTCCATCACTATCGCGCTTCATTTCTCCTCCACCCTCTCTCTCTGTTTAGCTTCAGTGTGTCCTGGTAGCTGCCTGTTTGTTGGTAGTAAAACACTAGGTGTGGCAGTGCTCTGATAGAGCTGTGGGATCACATTAGTGTTTCCCTCAAAGGGCTTGACAGGTTGTCTATGGCCGTGTGTTGTCATTGCTGTCCTGCTTTCCATTAAGAAGCTGGACCTCATGTGTGCGTGTGTGTGTTTGTGTGTGTGTTTGTGTGCAAGTGTTAGTGTGTGCGTGTGTATGTGTGTGTGTGTGTGTGTGTGTAAGTGTGTGTGAGTGTGTGTGTGTGTGAGTGTGTGTGGTGCATGCATGTGTGTGTATGTGTGTATGTGTGTGTGCTTACAGTAACACAAATCACTGAAGGGTTATGGTCTGAAATGACACAGAGAGGACAGAAGCTGAGTGCATTTCAGCAGCAGTAGCGTGCAGCAGCCTGGAAACAGCCTGTAAACAGCCTGTAAACAGCCTGTAAACAGACTGGAAACAGCCTGGAAACAGCCTGGAAACAGCCTGGAAATGTGGAGCATATCAATGCGCACACTGTGTAAGGCTGATGATCTGTTTCAAGGGTGTATTCATACACATTGGCTGTAGAACAATTTAATTCATTCACATAAAGTATTAGGTATTTGTGTTTGAAAATGTAGATAACTAGTATCGCTTAACATAGCTCAATGCTGAAATGGCTCAGATGAGTCTTTATTTTCTTTTGATTATTCACTTTCTTTCTTTTGTATTTTAAGCATCTCACGTCAAAAAGCTTTTGTTTGTATTTTTTGTGACCTGTGGCCCCGGGGCCAAGCTGTCTGCTCCACTCAGCGTCCGCACACTCTGATCTGCTCTCCGTAAAACCAGCATATTTTCACAATGCACAAAAAGAAATAAAACCACATGTTAATAATTGAGAGTGAAGATTACGGCCCAAATTGTGCATGGCATCGCAGGCGGCCAACTTGGCGCACCTCTGTCCTTAAGCATTCTCGGAAAACACTCATTACACAAGGCGACGTTTCCCCCAGAAAAGAATCCTCACCGCTCCATTCAGAGCAGGTCTGGCCCTGCGTAACAAGCAGGAGGCTGCAGCCTCAGCCGCCATGATCCACATCCTTCACAGTCATTAGGTGTGTGTTCATGATGAGTGAGTGAGGGGCCGCCTCACCCTCCCTGCCTGCTCTATACAAACTGGGATTCAATAAAGATGGGTCCCCTTAATGACTTGGCTGTGAAACACACCGCTATGTGGTAAGCCCGTCCTTGCATTGGTGAGCAAGCATCGGCAGGGTATTGGCATGGTAGCCTAAGTGTGTGTTTGTGGGTGTGTATGTGTGTGTGTATGTGTCTGTCTGTGGTTGTGTGTGTGGGTGTGTGTCTGTGTGTATCTGTGGGTGTGTGTCTGCGTTTCGGGGGGCATTGGGAAAGCTATAAAGGGTTGTATCTCTTCTATCTCTTTCTCTCTCTCTTTGTCGTTTCCATTATCTTCTTTGTTATCGCCTGCAACCTCTAGAAATGGGTTTGCTTTGTCCTCATTTCCTCTGCCCTCTCTCTCTCTCCCCTGCCTCTCTCTCTCGCGCTCTCTCTCTCTCCCCTGCCTCTCTCTCTCTCTCTCTCTCTCTCTCTGCCTCTCTCTCTCTCTCTCTTCTCTCTCTCTCTCTCTCTCTCTCTCTCTCTCTCTCTCTCTCTCTCTCTCTCTCTCTCTCTCTCTCTCTCTCTCTCTCTCTCTCTCTCTCTCTCTCTCTCTATCTGCCTCTCTCTCTCCTCTCTCTCTCTATCTGCCTCTCTCTCTCCCTGCCTCTCTCTCCTCTCTCTCTCTCTCTCTCTCTCTCCTCTCTCTCTCTCTCTCTCTCTCTCTCTCTCTCTCTCTCTCTCTCTCTCTCTCTCTCTCTCTCTCTCTCTCTCTCTCTCTCTCTCTCTCTCTCCGATGCTGCACAGGTGAAAGTCATCGATGTTCTAAATAATCGGGCACCTTGCCTACATTTTTAATTGATTAATTGATGGAATATAAAGAAAAGAGGAAGAGGTGGACCTCAGGGACGCGAAGGCTTTTGCAGTTCAACGGGTTTATGTTTTGTGGCATTCAGGGGATTTAGCCTCATTTAGATGTGATTTAATTTTAAAGCATGTGAAATCACATGCAAATCAAGACACCTTAAATGCTGCTTGAATAATTCCGGGATTCGTACGTAGAAAATAGGCTGAGAACGCTAGGCGACCGAGAGAGTGGTGAGGAGCAGTG
>JACYXH010000438.1:2520000-2522500 GCA_026745465.1 Lota lota
TGGGGGTGGTGGTGGTGGTGATGGGGGTGGGGGTATAGTGGTGGTGGTTATGGCGGTGGTGGTGGTGGTGTGGGGGTGGGGGTGGGGTTTGCATAACAAATCACAACTCCCAAATCCAGCGGGGAAAAGCAGCTGAGTCAGCGAATTGGAAGCTGCCACCTCCAACACCACTCACACTTTGGCTTTGCACTCCTGGAGATGTCACACACACTCACACACACACAAACACGCACACACAAACTAACACAAACAAACACACACACACAGGCATGCGTGCACAATCAATTTGTAGTGGAAGTGAGCTCAAATAACTTGAAAAAACGCTGGTCAATCAGTGCAGGCGATCAAACAGGAAACTCAACTTATGCGTTATTAAATGAGAGCCGTCCTCAGCCTCGGCCAATGAAAGGCTATCCCAGAGTGCACTGGGGGAAGACACAGGGTCCCCCGTGTCTACATTAGATCCACATACGGCCGGGCAGCCGGCACAGCCAAAGTAGTGTGCCTGTTACCGAGCATAATTGCTACTAATGACCATTAGTAGTTTGGTTTTCACCCTCAGGGGACTCTAGAAAATGCCTTTCGTCTTATCAGTTGATTACAGGCAAATGCACGGGGCCGGATGCTGCATATTAAGTAAAGCAGGTCTAAAATGGTGTTGCGTTATCAGGGGGAAAGTAATGCGTGGCATGGAGCCCCATATGTACAGCAATCCTCACTGCGGCCTCTCCGCTGTATAAGGGAAAGTAATGACTACACAGAGAAATGCGACTCAAGGCAGAGACTTATTTGGCCTTCTTGCACTCTCTAATTTATGTAAAGTGTTGTGGAACCTTTCTGGGGGTTTGTTTTCCTCGAGCAGCACCGCCAAAGCAGTTGGTTTTTCCTCTCTGGCGGCTCATTTGCATTATGCAAACGCCGGGTTGATATGGATCTTCCCTCACCAATGGACGTTTTTGTGGAATAAAATACAGAGGAAGTAATTGCTTATTGACATAATGATTTACCCCACAACTTAATGTGTAAATAGTAAACCTGTGTGATTTGAAATGTAAAATATAGAAATAAATATTTTTTTTATTATATTCAATATTCAATTATATTTATTCAGTGTATGAATATAATATATTTGCTCGGGCAATGGTAGAGCAACTCTCAGCGGCTGCAACCAAAAAGCCTTCCTCGATGAAGTCCAGTGTTACGAAGCTATAAGTGGATCTGTTCAGGTGCCGTGGGGTGAGGTGGTTGTTCAAGAACAGACAATTGGACTGCTGATCATCCACCAATGGGCTTGGACAGGAGTGATGTCGCTGATATGTGAATGTGAGCTGTGCCTGGCTGTCACAGATACGTGTGACAGCCTGTGATAGACAGTGGCTGCTGGATCAGTGTTGTGATGTCAGATCCCTGCTGGATACTGCCTGGGTGCGGCCTCCATTTGCATTTCTCACTCCGTGCTTAGTAATAGATCAGATAAATACATAAATACATACGCAAACACAAACAAACAAATGAAGATCTAGTTGCCACTGACCACGTCCACATGTGGTGGAGCTCCACATGCGATGGCAGATATCTTGACGTATCGAGGAGCTTTTTTTTTACTAGCATGGTGAGTAGTTTGCAGACATTAATTAATTCCAAACATAATTAACTTTGCCAATTCATCGTCGTTTGCCTCCGCTGCTCTCGGCAAATGCACATAATGAACATCAATAGCAATCTTTATTGTGATAGTTTCCCTGTGTGTGTGTGTGTGTGTGTGTGTGTGGGGGGGGGGGGGGGGGGGTCTACACAGTGACAGTGACAGCGTTCTAAACATGTGATTCCCAACCTGCACATTTCAACCTGAGGAGACTGTGAAACTGTTATCACAGACGGTCTCGTATCGCTTCCCTCGCGCTCCCCTCGTTGCTCTGAGGCAGCGCAGACCTCTTCCTGTGGTTATCTGTCGCCAGAACATCCTTTAAACCAAGGAAGATGGCTAAATGAAAACTCTACGATATGCTTTCTACTCCCTGCTCCTCTGCTTACTCGCAAGACGTTAACAGTGGCACTTCAAGACACCAGCTGTGTTGTAGATTCAAAATAAATCAACCTGTTTGAGTCTGTGATCGAGGTTTACCTCAAAGTAACAGAATACAAAAAATGAGACAAGTGTTACGCAAGCCAATAAGTCATTCATCATGTAATTATCACGGTTGTTCTATATCAAAGTTACATTTCCTCGCTGAAATGTGTCCTGCTTAATTGGGGGAATAAATGATTGCCAGGCTGCGTTGAAGCTAATGTGTTAGCGTCAGCGCTACAGCTTTAATATCATGGTACCCAAGAGAGTGGCACCTGGAGGAAAACAGACAGACACACACACACACACACACACACACACACACACACACACACACACACACACACACACAAATATCTTGCAGAGAGAAGAGAGGGGAGAGAAAAAAACAAGTGTGCAGCTGCATTTTCTTTGCCCAGTAATGGAAAAGCC
>JACYXH010000438.1:2535000-2550000 GCA_026745465.1 Lota lota
CTTCTCTTACTAACTAGTGAGACACAGCTTCTCCTACTAACTAGTCAGACACAGCTTCTCCTACTAACTAGTCAGACACAGCTTCTCCTACTAACTAGTCAGACACAGCTTCTCCTACTAACTAGTCAGACACAGCTTCTCCTACTAACTAGTCAGACACAGCTTCTCCTACTAACTAGTCAGACACAGCTTCTCCTACTAACTAGTCAGACACAGCTTCTCCTACTAACTAGTCAGACACAGCTTCATTCACACATTTCACAGCGCTGTGCATTATTTTGGCGTATTCCTTTTTATAATTCTGAGTTTCTTTAGCAAGTTTAATATTCATATTCACTATGTAATGTTGAATACGTAGAACAGCTGTACAATATGTTCTCTGTTGCATCTGTTTATCCAGTCCTATGTGGAGAGGGGGTTACATCTGTTAGTATTGTGTTCTTGTGTTTTAGTGAGTACCAGTACTCCCAGTACACTTATAGTAGTAGCATTCCGGCCGCAGCAATAAGAAGCATTGCCTCTGGCTTTGTTGGGTAATAATAGTGTTTCTCAAACACATCCACTACACGATTGATTGTTCTTGGAAAGAAGAAACTAATTTATTGACAGCTTTGCTAGGTGGGTTGGTTATTTGCAGAGTAATTGTATCTTCATGATACAAATGTGGTCGATATGTTTAGTGTCCCAGTTCTTTGATTGAAAGACGGTCCACGCCCACATTCACAAACAGAAGGAGCTTCATTGATGGCTGAATGTAATTGTGTTGCCCTCTCACACATTAAGTAACCACGCTTGGCTGTTTCATCACTGGAAACACGGGCGCCATCCAGACAGTGGGCTTGACACGGCAGCACTCTCCAGGAGAGGGACCCTAACCCTAACCCGGGACCCGAGGGACGAGACCACCCCGTTCAAAACAGGGTTCACGTTTTTTCTCACCATTTTCCTCGTTAATATGAATTTGATCGTTCAAAGAAAATAGAGACGCAAAAGGGCAAAAGCTTTGGCTCCGTCAATCACTGAGCTGTCCTTTCTTTGGTCCAAATTGAACAAGAAGTGCGTGTGTTTGTGTGTGGCTGGGGTGAAGGTGTTACAGCTCGAAGCAGCGGTCGTTGATTGTAATCAAAGTCCCATTCTGAACTAAGCTGGCTTCAGTTACAAAGTGTATCAGCCACCAGAGGTGTGTGGAGGAGCATAACCTCTGCTTGTATCGGGGCCTCTCCTATTGTCTCTGTGAACCCACACTGTCTGAAATGAGAATGAAAACAAAGTGAGGACAAAAACAGAGAAAACATTCCAGCCGGTAAAGAAGTCCTTTCTCCGACGCTCGGTCCGGACTGTCTATCCTATTGAGAGAAACAAAAGAGGCTGTCCTTGAATTCTGTTCATCAAACAACCCTGATCCTGTTCATCAACTAACCCTGATCCTGTTCATCAACTAACCCCGATCCTGTTCATCAACTAACCCCGATCCTGTTCATCAACTAACCCCGATCCTGTTCATCAACTAACCCCGATCCTGTTCATCAACTTACCCTGATCCTGTTCATCAACCAACCCCAGTCCTGTTCATCAACTAACCCTGGTCCTGTTCATCAACTAACCCTGGTCCTGTTCATCAACTAACCCTGGTCCTGGGCACTGGCCCATGTTTGTCTGAAGGTCACCGTTTCAGTGTACCACAAATAGCTGTTTCACATGAAGCCATATTCAAATGTTATTTAATATGCATTAGCAGAGCGATGTTTGTCTATCTTCAGAGAGAGAGAGAGAGAGAGAGAGAGAGAGAGAGAGAGAGAGAGAGAGAGAGAGAGAGAGAGAGAGAGAGAAAGAGAGAGAGAGAAAGTGTTTGAGAGAGAGCTAGAGAGAGAGAGAAAGTGAGAGAGAGAGAGAGAACAGAGGAAATAAGGACAAAGCAAACTCATTTCTAGAGGCTGGAGGCGAGAGACAGAGAGGGAGGAAGAGAGACAGAGGGGGAGGAAGAGAGACAGAGATTCCTCTGAGTCACTCAAACATTACAGAGTTGTCTTCTGGACAATGTGGACCCAATCGTAGGATTCACACCAAAATGATGTATTTTTTCTGTCTGGTTTGATGAAGCACTCTGAGCCATGACATGGACTAGAGGGAAATGTTTCCAAGAATAGCTAAGTGCATCATTTATCATGCATCGGACCATCTGGACCGTACATTCAAAATGTTATCGCAATATTTAGAATTACATATTATTCACAGCGTGCTAATTAACATGGATAAAAAGTCTGCAAATGAGAAGGTTCTAGATGAATCTCCAGATGTGTTTGAGTGGGTTCTATCTTGAGTAACAATTTGAGGCTGTGATTGCCTGAGGACACACAGTTAGAGAAAAGCTCTAATTTTACCAATTTTGTCAAATACATTATTTCTCATTAATAGCCATCTTCATCATGAAGGCTTGTTGAAATGAGTTCTTTGGATTCATTATTATTAGAATGGGTCACGGCGGTCAACTGGAGGATAATTGGGCCATACAAATTCCCACCGAATTAGAGGAACAACACGCTAGATAAAGAAGGTCAACATCTGGCCTTTATGTAGCCGTGTCCTACCGCAGACAGCTGGGCTCAGGTCATGCATTTTAAAAAACAACATCCGTTTGATCTGCATATTTCATGTCATCATACGACAATATCCCCAGGAACGCCTCTGGCCTGGGCATGCATCACATCGCTCTGTGTGTGGGGGGGGGGGTGTGTGCAAACTCTCTCTCTCTCTCTCTCTCTCTCTCTCTCTCTCTCTCTCTCTCTCTCTCTTTCTCTCTCTTTCTCTCTCTCTCTCTCTCTCTCTCTCTCTCTCCCTCCCTCTTTCCCTCTCTCTCCCTCCCTCCCTCCCTCCCTCTCCCTCCCTCCCTCCCTCCCTCCCTCCCTCCCTCCCTCCCTCCCTCTCTCTCTCTCTCTCTCTCTCTCTCTCTCTCTCTCTCTCTCTCTCTCTCTCTCTCTCTCTCTCTCTCTCTCTCTCTCTCTCTCTCTCTCTCTCTCTCTCTCTCTCTCTCTCTCTCTCCCTCCCTCCCTCCCTCCCTCCATCCCTCTCTCCCTCTCTCTCTCTCTCGCTCTCCCTCCCTCTTTCCCTCTCTCCCTCTCTCTCTCCCTCTCTCTCTCTCTCTCCCTCCCTCCCTCTCTCCCTCCCTCCCTCTCTCTCTCCCTCTCTCTCTCTCTCTCTCTCTCTCTCCCTCCCTCCCTCCCTCTCCCTCTCTCTCTCTCCCTCTCTCTCTCACCCTCTCTCCATCTGTCTCTCCGTCTCTCTCTCTCTCTCTCTCTCTCCCCCCCTGCCTCCTTCACCACATGCCTCGACAAGGAGTGGAATCATTCATTTCATGTGAGTCTTCTTGAGGCTGGGAGGGTGCAGTTGTTATATGGGGTGGGGGGAGGGTGTAGTTGTTAGATGGGGTGGTGGGTGGAGGGGTGTAGTTCTCTGGTGGGTGGGGGGGTGGTGGGTGGAGGGGTGTAGTTCTCTGGTGGGTGGGGGGGTGGTAGGTGGAGGGGTGTAGTTATCTGGTGGGTGGGGGGGTAAGGAACCTCCTCATTAGAGCAGGGTGATTGCTCCAGTGATTGCCATAAAAGGCGTTCTTCACACACCCTGACACATTCTCTCTCTATGACACGTCCCTTGATTGGGTGTGCATGAGCGTGTGCGTGTGCGTACGCGTGTGTGTCCGTGTGATTTGGTGCATGTACGTATAGGAAGGATTTCTCCGTAGACATTATTTTCCCAAGATTACATATGGGTTCAAAATGGTTTCTCAGAAATCCATGCTATTCCATTTCATCCATCCATACACATTCACCCTATCAGTCAGGAGTGAGGCCAGCATTACAATACGCAGAGGGCAGGGTTACCATCACCCCCTCAGCCTCACCCTCTCACCCTCACCCTCTCACCTTACCCCTCTCACCCTCACCTTAACCCTCTCCCCCTCACCCTCTCACCCTAACCTTCTTCCCCTAACCCCCTCACCCTCTCACCCTAACCCTCTCCCCCTAACCCCTCAGCCTAACTCCCTCCCCCTCCCCCTCTCCCCCTCTCACCCTAACCCTCTCCCCCTAACCCCTTCCCCTTCTCCCCCTCACCCTCTCATCCTCTCACCCTAACCCTCTTCCCCTAACCCCCTCACCCCTTAACCCTCTCCCCCTAACCCTCTCCCCCTAACCCCCTCCCCCTCTCCCCCTCATCCTCTCACCCTAACCCTCTTACCCTCACCCCCTCAGCCTAACCCCTCCCCCTCTACCCCTCACCCTCTCACCCTAACCCCCTCACCATCCCCCCTCCCCCCCTCTCCTCCCCCCTCTCCTCCTCACCCTCTCACCCTAACTTTCCTCCAGTCCTTTGGCCAACGGTTTCCAAAAGCGAATGCTCTGATGTCTGCTGTTTTAGATTCCCCGGTAACTAAGATGATGACAGAACCCTGTGACAGAGCGCTGACCGACCTGCGTAATTGGAGTCTCTGATGATCTCTCTTGAACCTCGCGACTATCCACGTCTTTTCAGCTCGCTTGAGATGAGTTATTATCTGGAATATGAGTCTGCTTTATCGGCTTCTCCTGGTATTAGAAGCGTTTCACGTTTTAGTGCCTACAAGGAGAACCTTGCTCACTCCAGAGCAAAATGATCACATCATCATATCACTTTTCAGTTGAACTCAAGGTCCCAAAAAGGTAGAACAATGAGATAGGGAATACATAGTTGTGTTTTTTGGTTAGGAATTTTGCTGCAACCAAAAAAAGTGTTCATAGTGTAAAGCTGATTTGATAATGTTTGAAATGGCAAGGCCACCATAATGAGTGTTTTCTTGTATAACCACATTTATCAGAAAAGGACACTCGGTCTGAATGTTTGCAAAGTTGTACACCAAACACAAGCGTTACTAACGGAATACATCATCACAGCCATCCACTAACACAGGAATACTAATGTGGTGCCAAGCAGAGACTTTGTACTTCTGTGTCATTTGAAATGCTAACTAAGGAGTTCAGCAAAGATTCATGTCTGTTGTATGACAGAAACAAAATCAATGCGCTAGTTATTTCATGTTCTCTTCATTTTACTTTCTTTGATGGGGAAATCGCAATGTGCTTGCTCCCTCTCAAACACACACACACCCACACACACCGACACAAACACACACACACCCACACAAACACACACACACACACCGACACAAACACCCACACACCCACACACACCGACACAAACACCCACACACACCCACACAAACACACACACACCCACACACACCCACACACTCGCCGACACACACACCCACACAAACACACACACACCCACACACACATTGAGGTTTGCAAAGTAAAATGACAGACAGTCATTAATTTGGGCTCATTTAAAAGGGATTCTCGGGGTGTTGCAGGCGTTTGTGTTAATGAGCTGCATCTTTCATATAAAATGATGGCACAATTAGGGAAACAAAAATGCAAGGTGTGACAATCTAAGCGAATGTGCTTTGTCAACGTCCATAAACAACACCTTTGAGACGGTATACGCATAAAACCACCGTTGTATGCATGGAGAAGAACACAAACGGTCTGTCGTGGTGGTGGTGTGTGTGTGTGTGTGTGTGTGTGTGTGTGTGTGTGTCGGTGTCGGTGTGTGTGTGTGTGTGTGCGTGTCGGTGTGTGTGTGTGTGTGTGTGTGTGTGTGTAGGGGGGGGGGGGGGGGGGGCGTGAGGTCTACATTTCCCCTGTCCGATTTTTTGCCTCGCTCCTCTAAACCTGACCAGGCGCTCTCCCGGGATAACTGCTCCCGGGATAACTGTTCAATTGTGTGTTTGGAAATGAAATTAAAGCTGCTGAATGCTGATGTTTTGATACAATTCTCTGCTGTGTGTGTGTGTGTGTGTGTGTGTGTGTGTGTGTGTGTGTGTGTGTGTGTGTGTGTGTGTGTGCCTGTGTGTGTGCCTGTGTGTGTATCTATTTGTTTAATTTCATTGTGTCTTTGCCCAGGTGCAGGTTTAGCTCTGTCTGATTGTATGTTGGTGTGCATGTCTGTGTGCATGTGTGTCTTCGTGTGTGTGTGTGCGTGTGCGTGTGTGTGTCTTTGTGTGTGTCTTCGTGTGTGTGTGTGTGTGCGTATGTGGATGTGTGTGCATATGGGGACATTGCTGAACTACAAACTGAAATAAGAGTGCTGCCAGCCATGTCACAGAAGCTGAACATTTTGTTGAATTTGCAAATGTTCTGCTTTATGCTTTTAATCCTGCAAGCAAGTTAGCTATGTTAGGTTCCAATGAATTAAATCAAAGCTAAAAAGTGTAGATTGTCCCTATATATCAGACACTCTCTGTACAGAGACAATCTGAACAAGGTATAGCTTGTGTGGTTTTAGCATAATCATGATTGAAACTGAAATGATTGAAAACACACAAATTGCATCCAGTCCCTTGCCCTCTCCATCCTCCTCCCTGGTCCCCGTCTCTGCCGTCATCATGTTGTTTTTGACCGGCGTTTGTCAGCTCTAATTGAAATAACTAGGTACTTTTCCTGTTCTGGATCCAACTGATGTCTGCAATTGGCTCATGCTGAAGCTCATACTGTCAGTGTCATTAGCCTATGCTGGAGTGGAAGGCCAGAGCTCAGCATAGCGCGTAATGCTGCTTTGGTGAGCTAATCAAACTCTGATTACAAAAAGAATGAGTCCAGTACCGTCAACGCTCGTTTTGCTTTTCCTCTTTGGTGTACAACACCAAGTTCAGAGTTTATCATGTGCTGAATTCAGATTCGACTCTTTTGAAAGCTGCAATGTACTACGCTGTTTTTAAACACGTTTCCTTTGGCGCTAAGTAATGCAAACGCTTAAGGGAATCGTACCCGACACAATGTGCGTTGCTGTGCATGATTCAAATGTGATCTGTAGCCCGTATGTAGGCTAAGGTCCACTTCCTGTTCTACTTATAAAGTTATTGTCCCCAGTGGGGCTCATTTAGAAAAGTGTATGTTGGGCCATGTGTATTGTCCTTTTACTCTTGTTCCTGCACAGCAAAGGGAACACATACTGTAGCTCCCCTGGTGACAAACCACAGTCTTAAGGAAACGCTGCCACACTTACTCAGGGCTCCCAATGATTTAGCGAAGGACTGAAGGAATGAATCGTCTCCCACAACCGTATAACGTCATCGTATTTCATAAAAAGGCAACCACTAAAAAACGTTACATCGTAATCTTCACTACAATCATAATTCTCACCGTGACAACACATAAACACCAGAGACACTATTCTAAACACGTCTGGGCTTGCATGGGGAACACAATGAGCTGAGTAGCCTCTGCTCCAGCACTGACCGCTAGCTCACAGATGGGTTCCCTCACCTCCTCTCTTTGGTGCCTCTGTACTTCCAGCTCCACACCGACCTGGACGTGGGCGGCAAGAGGATCAAGTACGTCTTGGCAGGAGAGGGGGCCGGCACCATCTTCGCCATCAACGAGATGACGGGGGACATCCACGCCATGAAGAGGTTGGACCGCGAGGAGAAGGCTGAATACACGCTCACCGCCCAGGTCACCAACGCCGACACGGACGAACCCCTGGAGCCCCCATCCGAGTTCATCATCAAGGTGCAGGACATCAACGACAACCCCCCGCAGTTCACCGAGGGCCCGTACCGCGCCTCGGTGCCGGAGATGTCCGCCGTGGGTGAGTCTCTGTGGACACGCGCCACTTTGGATCTCGTTCTGCTCATTCCTCCCCGTGTTATTCCAGAGTCTCGTGGTCATTCCCGCCGCGACAACAGAGCATGGAACAGAGGGAGTATTTATCAGCGGAGAGCACCGTAGGCGATATGATGTTGTATACATCACATTAACATTTAACAGGCTCTAGCGCATTTCTTTGAAAATAAATGAAATAACGTAACAGAAAAACCTATTGTGCAAAAACATAATAGTACAGAGACATAATATAATAGGCAGCCGCATTACTTTCGGGAATCTATAGCCTCAGACAATGTGCGCGGCAAAATAAAGACATGCATGATAGAATTGGTTAAGATGCAGAGTGCTTCATAAACAAGTCTTTCATTGTGCTCTGATGCATCTACAGATGGATCATTTGTGCAAATGTCCACCTCCCTAGACAGCGTACACATTTAGATAAACAGCTCACCACACATTGACACGGCTGCTGTCTGATGTCAGAAGGAAGGAGAAGGAAAACACATGCCCTGTTCTACAAGCTCCATGCATGTCTTCTGGAAAACACGGACAAAGGTCTGTAAGGTGCTTGAACACTGCCCCAACAGACACCAACACCCAGGGTCAGGTGCTGGCTCCATGTTGAAGGAGGTTCTGGCTCCATGTTGAAGGAGGTTCTGGCTCCATGTTGAAGGAGGTTCTGGCTCCATGTTGAAGGAGGTTCTGGCTCCATGTTGAAGGAGGTTCTGGCTCCATGTTGAAGGAGGTGCTGGCTCCATGTTGAAGGAGGTTCTGGCTCCATGTTGAAGGAGGTTCTGGCTCCATGTTGAAGGAGGTTCTGGCTCCATGTTGAAGGAGGTGCTGGCTCCATGTTGAAGGAGGTTCTGGCTCCATGTTGAAGGAGGTTCTGGCTCCATGTTGAAGGAGGTTCTGGCTCCATGTTGAAGGAGGTGCTGGCTCCATGTTGAAGGAGGTGCTGGCTCCATGTTGAAGGAGGTTCTGGCTCCATGTTGAAGGAGGTTCTGGCTCCATGTATTATCATGAGGGAGTATTATGATGAATATTAGTAGAGGGAGTACTATGATGAGTATTATGATGAGTACTAGTAGAGGCAGTACTATGATGAGTACTAGTAGAGGGAGTATTATGATGAGTACTAGTAGAGGCAGTACTATGATGAGTACTAGTAGAGGGAGTATTATGATGAGTACTAGCAGAGGGAGTACTATGATGAGTACTAGTAGAGGGAGTATTATGATGAGTACTAGTAGAGGAAGTATTATGATGAGTACTAGCAGAGGGAGTATTATGATGAGTACTAGCAGAGGGAGTACTATGATGAGTACTAGCAGAGGGAGTATTATGATGAGTACTAGCAGAGGGAGTACTATGATGAGTACTAGTAGAGGGAGTATTATGATGAGTACTAGTAGAGGGAGTATTATGATGAGTACTAGTAGAGGGAGTATTATGATGAGTACTAGTAGAGGAAGTATTATGATGAGTACTAGTAGAGGGAGTATTATGATGAGTACTAGTAGAGGAAGTATTATGATGAGTACTAGCAGAGGGAGTATTATGATGAGTACTAGTAGAGGCAGTACTATGATGAGTACTAGTAGAGGCAGTATTATGATGAGTACTAGTAGAGGCAGTACTATGATGAGTACTAGTAGAGGCAGTACTATGATGAGTACTAGTAGATGGAGTCAGGGCAGCGGGGGGTGAGCAGGGACTTCCAGTGACAGCACCCGGGATGTGCTGGTGGGAATGGGGCATGTAAAATGAAAGTCGGCATCTCTTTGTTGATTGTTGTTCCCTTTTTGTCGCTACTGATTAATTAAACATTCACAAATGCGCAGTTGTTAGGTTGAAAGGCTTTTTTCTTTCACTGACTAGGTTTCCTGCGTGTCTTTTTTTTCTAGACTTTTGTGTTTTATGCATCACTGAATTATGGAAGAAATCAAAAGCTCAGGACCAACAAGCGATAAGTCAGCCGCCTTTATCCCTCACATCCATAAATCAGTGGTTTTTCTTCTCCCTTTTTTAACTATTGAACTTGGTGTTCGTTGTGATAAAAAAAAAACTGAAAGAAACGGTTTGTGCAGAAGAGAGTATGTTGGACAGCGGAATACTAATAATTTCTGCAGGAAATCTGTGAGAAAATAAACGGATATTGATGTGAAGTCTGGTGGATATGAACAAGTCTCGACAGCAACACAGAACTGTAAAAAGGACTGAAAAGTAATTACAGCATATGTTGAAAGACAATAAGTCTGAGTCTGTGGGCATCAACCAGAACCTCACACACACACATTGAAATGAATAACAAATCAAATAAAAATGTCATTATTTATATTATTTTACCAGACATCATACACCCTTCCATCTCCAGATCAAATTAATGTCAGGCCTGTTTCTAGTACAGAGAAATGTAGCAAGCAACATCCACAGATAGAGAGCGTGTGTGTGTGTGTGTGTGTGTGTGTGTGTGTGTGTGTGTGTGTGTGTGTGTGTGTGTGTGTGTGTTGGGAAAGGGAGGCAATGCAGATGAATTAACATTTTTTGTTTAGTCATTTTGACATTCATAGTTGTGATGTGTCTCTGTGTCGCAGTTTGATGCAACTGAGCTTTCTGTCCTGACTGAATGAGCTGCATGCATGAAGCCCTGAGACACAGTAGAGAAAGGGTTGTTGGAAAAACAATTGTACACACACACACACACACACACACACACACACACACACACACACACACACACACACACACACACACACACACACACACACACTGTGACTTGACTGATAAGGCCACTATAATCAGTTATGAATGAAGCAGCCATTGGTCCTTTTCAATTTGACACACAAACATTAGTTGTTCCACCCTTCTACTGATTTGTCATAATAATGTACGCCATCTATAGTGCCGAGCCTTGTCATTATTTGAACAGGACATACACTACATTCACATATGTAGTAGTAGCTCACCAGTCTTACAAATAGCTCCAAAACACACCAAACATCTCATCTATCGTCTCAACATCTCTTTAGAAAGCTGGTAAGGCTTCAACTATGAGTGTCCCTCACATTAACATAGAAGTATGAGATCGTTCAACAAAATGCATTCTCACATTCCAGACGACAAATATAGAAACACGTTGCTGTTAAAGACGTCTCTCCCGGAACGACAGCCTCTGAGAGAAGTACGCAGCAGTGAGATGATTGCTTTTTAATTTAACGTCAATTGAATAGATCCGTTCGATGTCTATTTGCCCAAATCCTGCCATAATGCCGATTTAGTTGCTGTAAAAAAAGAGACAAAAAACATGGAGTTTGTTTTTGTGCCAGTTCACATCATCCTTTAGTCTTTGCTGTGTGAAGTCGTTACACCCACTGCACGTCTCACAACCACATGCTCGGAGTGGGAGGCATCGCTACCCCTGCTGCTGACAAGGGGGTTGTGCTGTAGTTGAAAATTACAAAGTCTGCTTGAAGTGACGATCCAGGTAATTAGAAAGAGGTCGCTAGTCACCCGCACCGCCCCTCTCCCTCCCTCCCTCCCTCCCTCCCTCCCTCCCTCCCTCCCTCCCTCCCCCCTCCCTCCCTCCCTCCCTCCCCCCCGGTGCTGCAGGATGATGTCGGGGGGGGGGGGGGGGGGGGGGGGGGGGGGTCGTGGAGAGGTGTGAATGATACAATAATTGCTACACACTGCGAAACAAACTTGCTTAAAGTTGTTTTCCACGCCTCGAAACAAGCGGGAGAGGCCTCGGGACTTCCTGCCGGCGCCTCGCGCTTCATTATCGCGCCGATTACCAAAAGGGCGGGGCACCGGCAGATGGCTGGGCTTCTCTCTCTGTGGATCCCCGGCACAACCAATCTGTGAATGGGATGTAGGGAGGCCCGTCTCGCGACTCAGAGACCGGGCGACATTGGACACAGAGCCAGAGTGACGTTAATAGATTACCTGCGGTGGGGAACGGGGATTAGAGGCACGTGGCACGGCTGTCCCATGAAGCCGCCTTTTAATGAAGTTTCTGATTACACTTTCAGCGCCGCACGCGACGCCGGCAAATGAAGTGGAGGGCTGTCGGGGCGGGGCAGGACGACAAACGAGCTGACTTGATCAAGGGGAGGGGTGTGGAAATGAGCGAGGCACCGACCTCCATCACAGCTGGTCATCCAGGGATAGGCCTATCACGGCGGCCGACGTGAACGCCGTTTGAGACGCACGCCGCTTCCTGAAGGACAGGCTGCTTTGCATGAAAGGCGAACGTTGTTGATGGCAAAATGTTTGTGCGCTTTGGTGTGGGGAGACGGTTGAGACGGCCAGCTGCTGACTCTGTAAAACGTTCTGCCAGTGTGTGTTTATATATTCTACACATATCTCTATGTATATGCATTATATATTCTATACATATCTCTATGTCTATGCATTATATATTCTATACATATCTCTATGTATATGCATTATATATTCTACACATATCTCTATGTATATGCATTATATATTCTACACATATCTCTATGTATATGCATTATATATTCTACACATATCTCTATGTATATGCATTATATATTCTACACATATCTCTATGTATATGCATTATATATTCTACACATATCTCTATGTATATGCATTATATATTCTGTACATATCTCTATGTATATGCATTATATATTCTATACATATCTCTATGTATATGCATTATATATTCTATACATATCTCTATGTCTATGCATTATATATTCTATACATATCTCTATGTATATGCATTATATATTCTACACATATCTCTATGTATATGCATTATATATTCTACACATATCTCTATGTATATGCATTATATATTCTACACATATCTCTATGTATATGCATTATATATTCTGTACATATCTCTATGTATATGCATTATATATTCTATACATATCTCTATGTATATGCATTATATATTCTATACATATCTCTATGTCTATGCATTATATATTCTATACATATCTCTATGTATATGCATTATATATTCTACACATATCTCTATGTATATGCATTATATATTCTACACATATCTCTATGTATATGCATTATATATTCTGTACACATCGCTAGAGACCTGGGCAGTCACACTGTCACTCTGATACCCTGAAGCGTTTGGCCTCTGATTATTTGATTAGGGTAATTGACTGTACCTGGTTGCGCAATACGTAGGCCTACAATAACTACTATTCCCATGGTGCATTACAACTCTACCTAAGCGTAAAATCAAGTAGAATATCCAGGGTACAATGTTTTGTACCTGAATGTCCCCAAACCACTTAGGTTTCCACATATGTTGGGCTGTGTGTGGCTTTCCCAAGTCGCAAAGTTGCAGTTTTGCATTGTAAGTGAGGTTCGCTGATACCAACGTTCAAGCATCAATTGTTGTGGGCTCTTGTGATTGGTCGAGAATTAAAAAGGCCCATGGGTAGCGTAGTAGATATCATAGAAACGAGTGACCGTCACGATATAAAGTACATTTTCTCATAAATTAAGGTAATGCATTTACATGTATTGGTTGTGACAGTAAAATAATGAATCTACTAATCTGTAATAATGTCTTCCCTCATCAGGGTTTATGACCCTATGTAATATGGTTCGGCCGTAATTACTGACGGAAGGATCTTCCAATGGGGTTTAACATGGGGTGGAAGGGTTGGTACCCCACTGCCCAGGCCTATAGCATCTCCTATGAAGAAACCACGCACACACTCACGCTTGAAAAGGTTTCAATGCAAGCACTAAAGTCGAAAAGGCGTGACCACGATGGGATTAGTAGTCTGTGCTTAGTATAGAATTATAAAACAAATAGTTCCAGTCCTTGATTCTGATTGGCTTGAAGCCGTTGTAAAATAGTCAATAAACACACACCTGTTCATTTTCAGTATTAATGCGCCGATCTCAGTACGCAATCCTGTGTTGCTTGGCAACCTTTTTGCCATCTTGAATAACTGTGTTGCTTGGTGGGAAAATGATGGTTTGTGTTCAACAAATGTTCGCATTTTATGTTGCTGTGTTTATTTAGTGAAATCTTACTAGGTAGTCTAGTAACCATTTTAGTAACGGTTTAGTGTTGTGTCCCACAATGCTGTGCAAAATCACTGTAAACCAAGACCTATCGTAGCTTATTGCTTAAATACTTCTACCGTCTGCTTTCCAAATGCACTTAAATTATTCTCCTCCACATGCAATCTTTCAGATCAATACAAGGACAGCTGTGCTATTTTCAGAGTATTTCATGCTCCATTTAGGCCAGATGTGCTATGAATCGCATTCCTTTCTACACTCAAAAGTATTACGGCACTGGGTTGATCTCGCTGTATATTTTTTATCTGTCAGCCTTTGAGGGTTGAGTCTAAATGCATTAACGGCAGTTTAGCGTGAATAAATCCTAGCTTTTCAGGGTCAGCCCGCACAACAGCAGCACTTTTTACAGCACAACTTTTATCTGCCGTGTTTGTGTGAATGTGGAGCAGAGAGCTGGGAGCGAGGAGGGCTCTCCTCTGATCGCTCTGCTCTGGCACAGATGGACCGTGTGGCAGCGGGCCCCTGGCCCTGTAACACCACGGGCAGCTGGGCCGGCGCCGGGGGCCGGGACACATCTGACGTGCGGACCCCGAGCCGGGCGGCGGGGCGTACGTGGTGGAGATGGTGGCGAGGGGGAGGGCAGAGGTCACGGTGGCCAGACCCAGCCAAGGTCCTCCCTCCCAGGCCTGTCAGGGGCCGTCCTGCCAGAATGCCCTCTCTGTGTCTGTGCTAAATGGGGCTGGGGCCGGCCTCCAAGGCACACACATTTAACTGACATGCTGGAGCTTCTTTGTAAATAACCCACCGCTCCTATCCATCTCACTTCGTTTGACACACACGCACACACACACACGTGTTAATGTGTGTTGTCTTTGTAGTTTCCTCTGCTTACTTACTTCCTACTTTGGCTGTAGGTGTATGTTGGGCTATTTCTCTTCTTCGATTTGTTTCTCTAATATCTTTAACGAGCAAAGCACGCAGTCCGTCGAAACGCGAGCAACACATCCCTAACGTGCCTGTTTATGGTCGCGCACAAACAACATCCATTACTAACACATCGATTGTTGTGTATTGTCTAATGTTCATCTGAATCATGGATGTAAAATCACCAGTCTTTTATCAGGGGATGGTAACGCAGGCCCTCTCTCCCCCTCACGCTGAAGGCTGTGGACCCCTAAGGCTGCAGGGGGCATGGAGCCACACAGAGGTGTGTGCAGGAGAACTGACGTGTGCACACAAAGCTCTCCTGCCAACTCAGCAGGCCCCT
>JACYXH010000438.1:2565000-2590000 GCA_026745465.1 Lota lota
AACGGCTGTTAACAAAATGGCACCAAGGTACAACTTATTAAGGTAAAAAGCAAAAGGGCAACATTTTCAAAAGAGGTTTTACTCGTGTTTTATCGTTCTAATTTCCTGTCACACTGGACATTAAGAAAGCATATTGTGAGGGTGTAACACACTTTCAGTCATGTAAGTAGTTACGTAAGAACAACTAGGCCATCTGTATGGATGACTACATTATCATGGCAGAATGTGTTAATATAATATAATATAAGCTCCAATTCCCGTCGTCAGCCATTTTGAGTCGGAATGCCATCCACCTCAATTCCTCCCTTTTTGTAGTTTTGGAGAAAACAGTGACTTTCCCCCCACAGAAGGAGTGGCTTCCTCGTTCTTTATCTTGAGGAAACAGAAGTACACATAGGCTTCTGTTGTGCTGTTACTGTGTTATAGTGTTATATATATATTTTTGTAATTTTTATTTTATTATTTGTATTTATTTATTTATTTAATTTGCATGTACAACCCAGGGTATACATGTGGGGTGTGTGTGTGTGTGTGTGTGTGTGTGTGTGTGTGTGTGTGTGTGTGTGTGTGTGTGTGTGTGTGTGTGTGTGTGTGTGTGTGTGTGTGTGTGTGTGTGTGTGTGTGTGTGTGTGTGTGTTCACACCTGTAATGTCGTCCACCTTGGAGTCCTCTGTTCCTAAATAAAGAAATAGGACCAGTGCAAAGCAGACATTATTATCCTCATCTTTGGAGAGGGCAGGACAAGTGAAATGAATCCATAGTGGCCAGAGGACCACCAGTGGCTACATCCAAAGCTAACATACCAGAGATGCTGGTGCATTAGTGACACTTGTTTATGTATTAAAGGCTTCCAGATGGTGGTTTACTCTGTCTGTTTCACTCTGTTCAGTCACTTATTACATGCCAGCATCAGGCTTTCTCTCTCTTTCACTCTCTCTCTCGGACTCTCTCTCTTTCTCTCCCTCTCTCTTCCTCTCTCCCTCTCTCTACCTTCCTCTCTATCTCCCTCTCTCCCTCTCCCTCTCTCTCTCTCTCTCTCTCTTTAGACACTATGCAGCTCTTTTTCATCTCCTGAGTGTAAAGATGCTGTGTTGCTATTGTAGCTACAATGCTACAGGCGTCGAATAAAAATCCTCCCACAATATCCCACTATCTCAACATTGAGTTTCTCTCATGCCGCTGTCTGTCTGTGTGTGTGTCTGTCTGTGTGTGTGTCTGTGTGTCTGTGTGGCCCCCTGGGCATCCAGCTGACGTGAAGCCGGATATTTTAAAAGCAAACCTTTCCCCTTCTTTCATTAAACTGTTCCTTGGTTTTTATACTTTTGTTTTTATTTCTCTATTTCTCTTTTGTTTGTTCGTTCTAACTTGTAACTCGTTGCTTCTCCCTTGGTTTCTTGAAGGGGTATTTACCTGTGAGGGAGGGGGGAGGGGGGGAGGGGGGGAGGGGGGAGGGAGGGTTATTTCATGCTTTGCTGGGTTCACAGTTTTTATGGAGATTTTTTATTTTGGTATTTTCTTATGAGCTGCCACTATGGCCCTCAGCCCCGCTGTAAATGGATTGAGTGCTTGTTTGCAGAGTTGTCATATACCCTTTAGAAGTTAAAAAAATATTTTTTTATAATTAGGTGTACACAAAAATGTCTAAATGTTTTCCAGTGTGATGGTAGTCTAACTTTGAAGACAACAGAGGACATTTTCTTATTTATATACTTGTGTTGTTTTCATTCAAAACACTTCATCATGCAATTGCCAAAGCCATGACATTTACATACAGCATATAATTTGTTTCCTGGAAACATCAATTTGATGCTACTATTCCTTTAATTATGTTTCCTTAAACCTAACGTGTTAAATGATGTTCAGTTGTCCACACATGTAAGGAGTTTCCTCTGCAGAATGAAATCATCGAGCTTTGGCTCTCAATGCAGGAGCCCAAGCAGCACCCAGGTGAAGCTGTAGAGCAGCTAGAAGCCCTAACCGGCCCCTCTCTCATCATGGCCCTCATGGCCCTCTCTCCTCATCTCTCCTCATGGCCCTCTCTCCTCATATCTCCTCATCTCTCCTCATCTCTCCTCATGGCCCTCTCTCCTCATCGCTCCTCATGGCCCTCTCTCCTCATCTCTCCTCATCCCTCCTCATGGCCCTCTCTCCTCATCGCTCCTCGTCTCTCCTTATCTCTCATCTCTCCTCATCTCTCCTCATCTCCCCTCATGGCCCTCATGGCCCTCATGGCCCTCTCCCCTCATGGCCCTCTCCCCTCATGGCCCTCTCCCCTCATGGCCCTCATGGCTCTCATGGCCCTCATGGCCCTCATGGCCCTCATGGTCCTCTCCCCTCATGGCCCTCATGGCCCTCATGGCCCTCTCCCCTCATGGCCCTCATGGCCCTCATGGCCCTCTCCCCTCATGGCCCTCTCCCCTCATGGCCCTCATGGCCCTCATGGTCCTCATGGCCCTCATGGCCCTCATGGCCCTCTCCCCTCATGGCCCTCTCCCCTCATGGCCCTCATGGCCCTCATGGCCCTCATGGTCCTCATGGCCCTCATGGCCCTCTCCCCTCATGGCCCTCATGGCCCTCTCCCCTCATGGCCCTCTCCCCTCATGGCCCTCATTGCCCTCATGGCCCTCATGGCCCTCATGGCCCTCTCCCCTCATGGCCCTCATTGCCCTCATGGCCCTCATGGCCCTCATGGCCCTCTCCCCTCATGGCCCTCATGGCCCTCATGGCCCTCTCCCCTCATGGCCCTCTCCCCTCATGGCCCTCTCCCCTCATGGCCCTCATGGCCCTCATGGTCCTCATGGCCCTCATGGCCCTCATGGCCCTCTCTCCTCAGCCATGTGGGCTTCTCCTGCACACCACCGTTTATCTCGGGTTGGACCTGTACATATGGTTGCATGTGTGTGTGTGTGTGTTCCTGTGTGTGTGTGTGTTCCTGTGTGTGTGTGTGTAAATCCGTCCCAGTTTCTGTGTGTGTGTGTGTGTGTGTGTGTGTGTGTATGCAAAAGAGAGACCAAACCAATGGCAAGAGAGGCACACCAAAGAGAGCTCGTTGATCCTCTGTGATCTAAACGCTAAAGAAAAACAGAAAACAGCTTGAGGTGGGGAATAAATGGTATGGAATTTACAAGGTAGGGCTCTGGCAACACAACAGCAAGGGTCATCATAAAGACTATGAATTACCTGCACAACTCTGTCCCGGAGGACCGCTTGAAGTGCTCTCACGCTGAAGTAATTGGCCTGCGAGACTGAAGCGGCTTCAGCAGTCAGAGTGCGGGCGGCAGGCTTTTGTTTTTGCTGTTAAAAGGCCACAGACCGGCGGTGGCTATGAATCAATACTTGACACGTGTGGCTGGCAGCGTAACAAGGAAGATTTCTTAAAGTGGTTTTGAATGGGATTTTTCTTTTCAAGACACGTTACAGTGTAAAGCACTGCGCTCAACAGAGCTGTGGCTGACACCTTAATTCTCATGACCGTGGACTATCGTTAACTAGCTGTTAGAATCGGTGGAAGGAATCCGCAATCATCGCTGTGTTTATTTCAATGTATCGGAAACACTTTACTCTCAACATCAACCACTTCCTCCAATGACTCCCGCTGCTGGGGAATTTACATTAAAATACCCTTTATCTTGTCTTATGACCATTTTCCTTTGTTTGTTTACTTGTCAGTCCATTGTGTGGATCTCAATGGGCGCCGGTGATTGGTGCGGTGGTCATTTGTCAGCCGTGGAGATTGCAGGCACAGTCAGGACCTGATGGCTTCCTGGGACCTTTCCCCGCGTCGCCATGTTGACACCTTGAAACACATTTTACAAGAACAATTAACACGCCATCTGTAAGAGCACCGTGGCTTGCTGTTCAGCTGTATTCTGTCTTGTTCTCTCCCTCTCTGTCTGCCCTGCAACCCGCCACAGCTCCGCAAACCGCCAGCAATTCATTACAATGGACCAAGTTTGCGTTTGTAATGTTGCTGTAAGACAAATCCAATGTGGCTGTTTGGAAACGTAAGGCATTGTGTGTATTTATAGACTGTATAGCTGCAGGGGGGGGGATTGGGGGGGGGGGGGGGGGGGGTCGGCACTAGGTTTCAGTTCTATGACACATGATGCATGTGTGTCGTTTGTAACTGCCAAGATGGAGCTGGAGATACAGGGCACGCGATTATCCTGTGATTAGCCTGTAAAAGGACGAGTCACTGGTCCATATGCTCTCGTATGTCGCTGGAACCCAGGATGATGCTGGAACCAGGTTCCACGCGGCTGACAACGTGATGGATACAGACCGAACCGGCTGCAGTTTGCACTCAGGGCTTCTGCTAGCGGGACACAGCAGGACAGCCATGAAGGTTTACGCATGACAATGTGTGTGCGTGTGTTTCTGTGTCTCAATACTCTCTTCTTCTCTCCCCCCCCTCCCCCAGGGACGCCAGTTACCAGGGTGACGGCCAGCGATGCAGATGACCCTGTGTACGGCAACAGCGCCAAACTGGTGTACAGCATCCTGGAAGGGCAGCCGTACTTCTCTATAGACCCCAACACTGGTGACTATTCAACTCTTTACTTCTGACGGGTTCGCTGTCCCACTAGTGAAGCCGTTTATCATTTAGCGCTTCAGCCTAACCGTTTGTCTTTTGATACACGTCAGTAAAGGAACTACGTGTAGAACTTTACATGCATAAATCTCTTTATAATTGCTGATATATATAACAGGTTGTAAAAATGGCACCTTTCCAAACTTTCCATTTTGTAGAGAGAGAGGCTGATTCACAGGCTGTTATATTTGCCGGGAAAAAGGAAGGAAGTGACTTGTAAGCAGGCTCCCGAATACCCTATAAGAAGAGCTTTGGCCAGTTTGTATTATTGTGTAGTAAGCTGCTGAGAAATGGAGCAAGTGACTGGCTCCGAACCCAACACCATCACGTAGTCCCCCCTCAAAGAGTGGGTGGTGCAGTTCACTCACTACCAAAGCGTCTTGAGAAGGAGTTTCAGATTCTTCCATGGAGTAGCTTTAAAGAGGCGGTAGGGAGACAGTGGCCATGCTAGCCTGCTACCTGGTTAGGATTAGTCTTTAATGGTGAGCTTCAGGCGTTGCACCAAGCTACACACTAGTCCAAAAGGCCAGAAGAAAAGCTACTATTACCTTCATTAGGACTCGCATGCGATGGCATGAAGAGAATGGTACGTTTTCTAAAGCCGTGTATGAGCACATGAACACCGATTCTGCCGGACTGGTTTTGTAAATGAGGGCGCTATACCGTAAATGCCCTAGCAGCCTATCAGTGGTGCCCACTAACATATCCAATCAGCATCGGTCTTGCATAATACCCTTTTGTAGCCTACTGGCTGTCTTTACCAATCCCTCGTAAACTTAAGCAAAAAAATCCAAACAATATTGAATATATGTATCCCTCATTCATATAGTCATTTTCAGTTAGAATAATAACTGCCAAATTCAATCTAGTTAACAGTTTCATGGAATAGCATACAAGACATCCAAGTGTGCATTAGCAACCACACACTAAGATTCATTGAAACCTTAACCATTATCATGTCACATTTTTGGTTTAAAGAGAAAAATATTTCTAATTTGCACATTTTATAGCCTTTTCAAAGTGACTGTATAGCAGTGGGTCTCTACACCCACATGATTAAATAATAGCAAGGTGACATTAATAATAAATGAGGTGGAATCAACTCCAAAGCAGATTCTCGTAAGCATTTCATATACAGTATGTGCGTACATAATCACATGGACGGTGTTTTTGTAATGGAATTGGTTGTCATCCTTAGAGTTTGTGGTTAAAGGGTTTGCGTTGTGCACAAGGGAACCTGTCAGTAACAAAAACACTTAGAGGACAGTTAGGGATTAGCATTCCTGCCTTGCGTGATTACCGAGCACATGCAGATGGCTCATTCGAGTGTGCCAGATGTTTTAATGAATGTTAATGAAAATTAAAAGGTAAAAGGAAAACAACTATTAAAATGCATTTGACACTTACGGTGCCATGTCGGGAATGAAAAGCATGTGAAAATAAACAAACAGCGTGGCCCAGTTCATCAAATGCCTAATGGCCAATGGAGAAAAAGAGGAAATATGAAAAAGTTTGTGCAAGTATGTATGGAAATGAGTGTTTGTTTGTCCTCCCTTTTCAGTGATTACGAATTCATTTGAATAATCAGCTATGATCAACAGGGATGAGAGTGCTGCTTGTTGCATGACGACTGAAGAAAACAAGATGGCGTGGGCTGTGTGTGTGAAGCATTACATTGTGTGTGTGTGTGTCAATGTACTCATGCATGTTGTGTAGGTATTAATTGATCTGTTTATACAACAGGAGAACGTTTAAGTAGGTTGGTCTGCCTGCAATCTCTCGTAGCACAGATGACAATTTCAATTATATGGAGGCGATCAATGTTGTGGTAACACTGCAATTTACTTAACACTGCATGTGATTTTCAAAAGGCTAGCGGAACATGGCTGTCTGCACCTCAGATGTGTCTAATGCTGTAAAGTACGTTATTCGAGTAGAGCATGCGGTGTATGGCATTGCAATGTTGTTGACCGAGCTATTTCAAAACTGTTTGGAGAGGTTCAACCATTTTTGTAAACGTATGGGTTTATTCATTTCCACAGAAAATGAATGACATTTTTCTACAGAAAAATAATAATCGCTTAGCGATAATGGCACACCCTCAAATATGTCTGCTGGCGTTTCTCCCTGCTCAGCTCAACGTTGTGGATATGACGCTGTGTTTTGATGGTGCCTGCTTCCTCGTTACGTGGCTCGGACCAAACGACACGTCCAGAGCACAGAGGACTTCTGGCAGATTCAATGGTCCACTGGTCATCGACACAACGCACAAAGCAGTCTGTGAGGGAGAGAAAGACATGCGTACTGTGTGTATCTGAGCTGGAGTGAGAACCTGTAAAACTGCTCATTCAAAGTCGAGTCAAACTGTGACCCCCCCTGATAATTAAAACTTGTTTGATTTCATCAACAACCCTGTTGAAAACCACCATAACTAAAACAGAGGGGGGTTATAAATCCTCTGGAAGGGGAGAAGACCTCTCCAGATGACATGAAACCAGTGTTGTAGTACAAAACAAATTGCTCTCAGGGTCCCATGGTCATTGCGTTCAGCCTATTTTTCAAGGGCACCTGCTTGGTCTGTCATTTTTGTCTGGACCCAAATAGTTTAGGGACCTAGATAAATGGCGGAAGTACTCAAAACTCATGGCCGAAGAGAATGAGAAAATAAATCCTCAAGAGCTAGCCATTCACGCTCAGCCTCGACATGAGTTAGACACTATGAACACTGTCTTCTGCACAACAATGATGACCTCCACATTCACGCTCAGCCTCGACATGAGTTAGACACTATGAACACAGTCTTCTGCACAACAATGACGACCTCCACCATCTGTGTGGGATCAGCCGCCTCTTCTACTTCTTCGACTTCACGTCCAATCTTAAGTGCATCGTACATCTGTTCATGTACGACTGCCCCTCTGTGGACCGTGGTTTCTCTCTAAACGAACAAACGAATAACCTAGAATACATCACCGCCGCCAACACTAAAAAACAAAAGCCTTTGCTTTTCCCTCGTATTCTGGAGCATCTCCATTGTTTGAGGCAGCTCAGGACCACGGCTGGGTGTCATGCCAAAGCGAGGCTTTCATGAGGGCTTTTATATTCATTTGATGATCCTGCGGGCCTCTGTTTCCTGAGTGGATTATCCACATATACTGCCGGCTGAGCTTGTTTTGTATGCAGTGCCGCGACACAGTCAGCACGGTCCATTCTGCATACAATACGCAACATTATACAAGACAGGCAGCGTAGTTCACACTCAATCAGAACACAAATGAGCACACCTGAACGGCCCATTGGAGAAAGAAACACGGGGGATTTGTATCGCCAGAAGAGGAGCTCCGTCCTTCCAGCCCGACGGTCGAAGAGATCCGCTTCCATGGCGGAACAGCCACGTCGTGGATCATCATCGGCGTGCACGTCGGGGTCCATGGTTCCCCGTATGCGGAAGGTCGACCGCAATCTTTGCTCAATGGATCGAAGGCAAAGACATGAACTCAAGGCCTGCGACGGCGCCTTGAGTTCACCCGTTTCTCTGACCTTTCTTTAAACCTCTCATTTAGAGCTGAACGTACCGTAACCTCGCGTCTCCCTCCTCAGCCACCGTTAAGATCGCTCTCCACGGGATGGACCGCGAGATGAGAGAGGAGTACCTGGTGGTCATCCAGGCCAAGGACATGGGCGGGCACATGGGCGGCCTGTCTGGCACCACAACCGTCACTGTCACGCTGACAGACATCAATGACAACCCGCCAAAGTTCTCCAAAAGTAAGCCATCTCCCTGGGAGCGGCCCTGTTTAGATTACCTTGAACAAAAGGGCTATCTTTCTAATCTAAAGTGTGTTTGGAGGGGGTTTTATGAGGGTTGCATGCTATTTTCTTGAAATAGAAACATGTCTAAACCGGCATGTGGATGCAGTGAGTGCTGTGCTGTGTTGTGTTTCTGCAGACTGTTTACTTGGTCAAGGCAGCATGATGCTGTGTTGCTCAGTACTGCAGTGCTTCGCTGCCATAGCTGAATATTTCCCATGTAACCCCCCAGGTCTGTATGAGTTTGTGATCCCAGAGGACCTGGCCACTGGGAAGGCAGGTGGCAAGGTGAAGGCCAACGATAGAGACATCGGGGAGAATGCCAAGTCGACCTACAACATTATCGAGGGAGACGAGCGAGGCATGTTTGAGATCTCCACGGACGCCCAGACTCAGGAGGGGATTCTCAAATTGAAGAAGGTAAGCCCCGAGTCCTAGGAAGAGATTCCCCCATGTACTGCGCTATCTCTCTCTCTCTTTCTCTCTCTGTCTCTCTCTGTCTCTCTCTGTCTCTCTCTGTCTCTCTCTCTCTCTCTGTCTCTCTCTCTCTGTCTCTCTCTCTCTCTCTCTTTCTCTCTCTCTCTCTCTCTCTCTCTCTCTCTCTCTCTCTCTCTCTATCTCTCTCTCTCTCTCTCTCTCTCTGTCTCTCTGTCTCTCTCTCTCTCTCTCTCTTTGTTTGTCTTAACTCAGTGGCACAGTGATTTAAAGAATGGGTTCAGTGCACACTTTAGTTTATGCTGAGTTTAGTTTTGCTAACGCCCCAATTAATCCTTGCCAGACGATTGGCGAAGAACCACTGACTTACATGCAACCACCTCTGGCATAGTCCCACTCCTCTGCTATGCTTCCGCTGGCTGTCCGACAACTCCACAGGGTATTTTCATTTCTTGACAACAATTTTCAAGGTGGTTATGAAAAAATAATAATACACAAATTGGCATGAGTCCATTCCCAGCCATCGGTGCGTAACCTTGGAGCGAACATAGCGGCGCTGTACACACTAATGTCAGGGAAACAGTGGAAATCAATGCCGTTGTTTTCATCAGATAATTGTTAAGGCATGACAGTGGCCGCAGTCTGGGTAATTATCCTAGGATCGCAATGACAAATTTAATTTCCTACAGCGCAATGTGTCTGTGGATAAACACAACCGATATGTTCTTCCACGATAACTGCTAAAGAGGTTTGAGCTTTGGGTTCCATTATTTGTCTGCAGATATTTCGAACTCTGCATGCTGTATTCCCCTCATTACTGAAGAGGGACATTTACATTTGAAAACCTCACTGCATTTGAATAAGGATGGGGAATAGTTTGAGAACAGCTCCCAGTGTCAAGGACTTCGGAGGAATCAAATTGAGATTTCACTGCGGGTTATCAAAGGGAAGCAGAGCACACAGACTAGTTATGCATGTATGTATTCAATGTACTTAGTCCTTCCATTCTGTGCTGGATCTGGATGTTTGCATGGTGCGTATGATTGATGGATGGGTGTTTTTCAGTCTTGAGTCACGGTTGCTTCAGTGTCAGACGAGGAAGCTATACATCACCTCAGTGCCGAGTGCCATTGTGTTCAGATGCAAAATGACACCACCCCGAGGACATCCAGTGTGACTTTGTCAAACTGTGAACAATCCCACCGACGTGGGAGGGGGAGCGATCGAGAAGCGGGGCGATCCGCTGGGGACTCAAAAGAAAACCACGAGTGGTGTAAAACAAAGTGGATACAGCGTCTAACGTGTTCCTTTCCACATGGCGGCATCGGGCTGCTTTTCTTACCCCCCTCGTCTCCCCACATGTATACCCCGGCTGCTCTTTGCGCCCGTCATTGATTACAAAGAGACAATGGCGATGGTGAAGGAGCTCGCTCTGTTTCACTGTTGGTAAGGAAGAGGAAATGTGCGAGTGTCTTTGTGCTCTTTCCAAACAGGGTTTGTGGATCTACGATGATGTGATCACACAGCTCCTCCCGTGTCTTACTCAGAGCATAGAGGTGGGAGGGAGGTTACAAGGGGATGGCTCGGTGGTGGAAGGGGTTTGCACACATTATTAAATAACCTTTACGGCAAGGTTAAAACATATTGATCTAACTGCGACGAGTGAGGAGGGTAAAAAAGAGGCTCTTTGTTGTCTGGGGTTTTAAGCGTTTTTATCGGGCACCCCTCAGGCGTGCTGAGGAGTTCATTTTTTTTTTGGTGGGATGCTGAGCTTTCAACCCGCAAGCCAGTGCTGAACTTTGATGTCTTAAAAATACTTCATGTACACATACTAATTTGGTTATTGTGGGAGAAGGAACAACGGCAGTGCAAAGCAGTACTGTTGGAGATGCTGAAAACAACAAGTATGCATGTGCTTTGGAGAAGCTATTGTAATTCCACTCTCACTGTTTTGAGTTACAGTAGTGTTAGCGCCCACATTACCCTGTTGCTAACTCACACAACTTGAGTGATTATAGGGGAACCGTAAGCTACATGCTACACCAAGTCACATTTTAATGCTGAACAATTTCTTATTTAACTCTTGTGTAACTGTCTTAATATACTGATATTATATATATATATATATATATATATTTAACATATATGTTATTGTCGATAATATACTGAAATTATATCTCTATATAACTTAAATGTAACTGTTTTTAATTTACTGATATTATATCTATATTTAACATATATGTTACTGTCTTTAATATACTGATATTATATCTCTATTTAACTTCAATGTAACTGTTGATAATATACTGATATATCTATAATTAACATATATGTTACTGTATTTAATATACTGATATTATATTTATATTTAACATATATGTTGCTGTCTTTAATATACTGATATGATATCTATATTTAACATATATGATACTGTATTTAATATACTGATATTATATCTATATTTAACATATATGTTGCTGTCTTTAATATACAGATATTATATATATATTTAACATATATGTTACTGTATTTAATATACTGATATTATATCTATATTTAACATATATGATACTGTATTTAATATACTGATATTATATCTATATTTAACATATATGTTACTGTATTTAATATACTGATATTATATCTCTATATAACTTAAATGTAACTGTTGACAATATACTGATATTATATATATATTTAACATCTATGTTACTGTCTTTAATTCACTGATATTATATATATATTTAACATATATGTTACTGTCTTTAATTCACTGATAATATATATATATATTTAACATATATGTTGCTGTCTATAATATACTGATACTTCTTCATTTACCTTACATTTAACTTAATTTAAAATACAATTTCTTTTTCTTTTAAAATTAAACTTAAACTTCAATTACTGTCGATAATATACTGATATTATATCTCTATTCAACTTAAATGTAACTGTCTTTAATATACTGATATTATATCTTTATTTAACTTAAATGTAACTGTTGATAATATACTGATATTATATCTTTATTTAACTTAAATGTAACTGTCGATAATAAACTGACTATATCTTTAAGAGTTGTATTAAGGAAATTCCCCTATATCATAATTCATCCAATCTAAGCATATTCATAGAACACATTGAACACACAGAAGCAGTTCAAACGACGTGCAGGGGACTGGAGCTGCTGACCATGGCGTAGTTTCACAGTATACCTGCAGATACCTAGTGCCTGTGCATTCCTCCACAGACAGACCGTGGCTACATCCTGAGTGACTAAGTTACAAGCGTACCAAGACAAACGAATTCCCCTCCCGATCCAATGTGAGCGCCTCCATCGTACAGAATCCTTTATTCTTCTCCTTCTTGGGGAGAACCTGCAGGGAGGCAGAGAGGCAGGCTGAGATCTGCTGTACCTGTGTCCAGGTGCTGTGAGGCGTGTAGGAGCAAAGTCTGAGTCGTTTCATTCCTCCCTCGCTGTCTCACAGCTGGGTCCTCTCTCTTTCCTGTCCAGGCTTGGAGAGGGAGCGTCTCTTCCTGCAGAGAGCGGGGGGTGGGGGGTGGGTGGTGGGGGGTGGGGGGTGGTCATGGTGACGATTAAAATCTCCTCTCTCTGTCTTCACCTCTACAGCTTATTCTCTCTATCTTTACCTCTGCAGCTCATTCTCTCTCATTATCTCTATATCTAACTCATTCTCTCTCTCTCAGTCATTATCTTTATATCTCATTGTCTCTCTCTCTGTCTTCACCTCTATAGCTCATTCTCTCTGTCTTTACCTCTACAGCTCATTATCTATCTCTCATTATCTCTACATCGAACTCATTCTCTCTCTGTCATTATCTCTATATCTAACTCATTCTCTCTCTATCATTACCTCTATATCCAACTCATTCTCTCTCTCTGTCATTACCTCTATATCTAACTCATTCTTTCTTTCTGTCATTACCTCTATATCTAACTCATTCTCTCTCTATCATTACCCCTATATCCAACTCATTCTTTCTCTCTGTCATTACCTCTATATCTAACTCATTCTCTCTCTATCATTACCTCTATATCCAACTCATTCTTTCTCTCTGTCATTACCTCTATATCCAACTCATTCTCTCTCTATCATTACCTCTATATCCAACTCATTCTCTCTCTGTCATTACCTCTATATCCAACTCATTCTCTCTCTCTGTCATTACCTCTATATCCAACTCATTCTCTCTCTGTGTCATTACCTCTATATCCAACTCATTCTCTCTCTCTGTCATTACCTCTATATCCAACTCATTCTCTCTCTCTCTGTCATTACCTCTATATTCAACTCATTCGCTCTCTCTGTCATTACCTCTATATCTAACTCATTCTCTCTCTCTGTCATTACCTCTATATCTAACTCATTCTCTCTCTATCATTACCTCTATATCCAACTCATTCGCTCTCTCTGTCATTTCCTCTATATCTAACTCGTTCTCTCTCTCTCTCTGTCATTACCTCTATATCCAACCCATTCTCTCTCTCTGTCATTACCTCTATATCTAACTCATTCTCTCTCTCTGTCATTACCTCTATATCTAACTCATTCTCTCTCTCTGTCATTACCTCTATATCCAACTCATTCTCTCTCTCTGTCATTACCTCTATATCCAACTCATTCTCTCTCTCTCTCTGTCATTACCTCTATATCCAACTCATTCTCTCTCTCTGAATATGTTTACTCCATCTGTCCGCTCCTCTTCCTCACAAAGCTCACTCTTATCCCCCAAAGCAGCAAGTTCTCGTTTTGATTCCCCTATAAATCCTGGTTATGGAGTGTGGAAGTGACTTGATCCCATTATTCTAGCAGGGTGCGAGGGACCAGAGGTGATTCACAATGAAACTGTGACAGTCTGGGTTTGCCCTCAGAGATTCCCAGGAAGTGACAATGTGACACTTTTACATTTTGCACATATCAATGAAGTGTCATTTGCAAAATGATGTCTAACATGCACAGGCAGGAGGTGAAAATGACAGTTTGTGTTTTAATGTCTACTCAATCATATTTGATGACTGCTATTCTCTCTGGTTATGTATTGTTGCATATTGTTCATAATTGCTATGCAATTCATTTTATTTCATCTGATTATGTTAGCGGTTGTGAAAGCAGTAATACATCTCTGACATTGAGAGCATGAGCTGGAAAATGTGTAATCCTTCGAGGTGACAGGAACGCAATAATTATAATTTCAGGTTGCATGAATATGCAAATCACACTTCTTATGTGTGATTAATAATTTCAAATCAAACCCATCAAACCAATTGCTGTTAAATGAATTGTGTTTGCAACAGTGTCACTGCGGTTAAACTACGTGTTTTCATTGCAAATATGTACATCTCCCACTATACAATCCAGATGTTTTGGATGACACTATTATCTGAATTGTGAGTGACGATGTGAGACAGGATAGTGATAGAGTGTTTGGGCAGGATGGGGAAGGACCAAAAGCAGGATGTAGGGCTGATGGAGCGGATGGGTTATTGATGTTGAGAACACTAACAAGACAAAAACACTAAAAATAAATATATAAAATATATAAATATATACATACATTATGGTTTTATCTTGAGAAATACATTTCTAATTTTGTCTTCCTTCCTTTGCGTCCTTTCACTTCCTGTGCGTCCTTTCACTTCCTGTGCATCCCTTCGCTTCCTGTGTGTCCTTTCACTTCCTGTGCGTCCCTTCACTTCTTGTGCGTCCCTTCACTTCCTGTGCGTCCCTTCACTTCCTGTGTGTCCTTTCACTTCCTGTGCATCCCTTCGCTTCCTGTGTGTCCTTTCACTTCCTGTGCGTTCCTTCACTTCTTGTGCGTCCCTTCACTTCCTGTGCGTCCCTTCACTTCCTGTGTGTCCTTTCACTTCCTGTGCGTCCCTTCACTTCCTGTGTGTCCTTTCACTTCCTGTGCGTCCTTTCACTTCCTGTGTGTCCTTTCACTTCCTGTGCGTCCCTTCACTTCCTGTGTGTCCTTTCACTTCCTGTGTGTCCTTTCACTTCCTGTGCATCCCTTCACTTCCTGTGTGTCCTTTCACTTCCTGTGTGTCCTTTCACTTCCTGTGCCGTCCCTTCACTTCCTGTGTGCCCAGCCCTTGGACTTTGAGAGCAAGAAGGCGTTCACGCTGAAGGTGGAGGCCACCAACCTGCGCTTCGAGCCCAGCAGCGGGGGCCCCTACAAGGACACGGCCACGGTGAAGATCGTGGTGGAGGACTCGGACGAGCCCCCCGTCTTCTCCAGGGCCGCGTACGTGCTGGAGGTGAACGAGAACGCGCCCGTCAACACGGTGATCGGCACGGTCAACGCCCGGGACCCCGACACCACAGGGAGCCTCGTCAGGTGAGGAGGAAAGAGCTAAATCGTCCGGTGTTCCCCCGCATGCGTCCGGCGCTAGCACAGCGCCACAGCTGGATGACTGGCGCCACTGCAGTCAGCCGTGCAAAAAGAATCAGAATTTGGTTATATGTAAATATCATACTGAACCCCCCTCAATACATTGTCATTATTGTCCACAATATTGGGGAAATATTGGGGAAAAATACTGAAGAATTAAAAATGGTAATGTAAGTGGCATTAGCTCATGAATGGCTTTGGACTAAATTTAGAAAGCATATAGAGGAAAGAAACACAACAAGGGACTTAGTATGCAAAAACAAAGTGTGCTTGCGTGCTATTCCTTGTTGTGTTGCATTGTTGTACCATTTCTGTTGGAATGAATGCACCAGAGCCCTACTGGAACCACTGGTCACACTGAAACCTCTCCACAACTGTGCACATCAGCACCGTGCACGCTCACATCAGCACCGTGCACGCTCAAATCAGCACCGTGCACGCTCACATCAGCACCGTGCACGCTCACATCAGCACCGTGCACGCTCACATCAGCACCGTGCATGCTCACATCAGCACCGTGCACGCTCACATCAGCATAGTTTTCCAGCACAGCTGCTGGAGCAAATCCTAAGGGAAACACCGTCCCCTCTTTAAGTTCAAACCGCTGGAACTGCTCCGATTGCGTTGCTATGAGGTTGTTATGGACAGTTTGTATTTTCCTAGATTCCTATTGTTGTGTGAAATAGATTTGTGATACGGTTGACCAACAACATTTGACTATGTTGTATTTGGTTGTTTTTTCTGTTTGATAAGCGCTGACCCAGATGAAGGTAATTAGATGCGTTCATCTTATCGGGGGTGTTCCACAGCCCAGGGGAAAGTGTGGTGAATTTAACTGTACCCCCGGATCCTCCAGCGTAGGACTGGCTCTCAGATCGCCACAAGGGCCCCTTGAGGGGATCCAGGCGGCTTCTCCTGCAGCCGCCACCTCCGCAGCCGCCCTGGCATTTCATTCATTCTGGCGTGACGTGCGTCTGCACGTGTTGCCTCCCGGGACAACACTCAGCAGGTTGTGGGTGATTGCGTTGTGGGGGGAGGAGGAGCGCTACAGTGAGATGGTCCGTGCCAGGGGCCTCCTCGTGTTTATCACATCGCCAGGAGGAACTGAGACCCGATGCTGAATGCAGTCCCTGTAGTAAACCCGGGTCATTCCCTGTATAATGACATCATTTGATTCTCTCTGACCTCATTTCCTGTCATGGTCCTTTTTATTATTATTTTCTATTTTTAAATCTGTTGATATGAATTCCTAAAGTTATTAAACTTGCTCATGAAATCAGCATGCATGCCAGGGTATTCAACTTTTGAAGGACATTGGTTCAGATGATTGGTGATTTGATTGACAGCCACCAACCCAAAAATGAGCTGCCAGAATCTGGTGAAAATAACAAAATATCGAAATAAGGCCCTTAGATTACTCTTTTAGATGATTAGTCACGTGAATAGTTATATTTAGCAATTACACATTTGTATTCTAACATTTTGAAAGAAATACTAATAATTTATTTTTGGTATTGCCTGAAACATAAGATCTTAGGCATTATTTTATATTTAACATATATTGTCAAATTCTCATTCTCAAACATGTAAGGTGGCAGGCATGAACATCTGCAATCTCAATACATCTTCATTATAATATCTTTTTTCATTTCATTAATACATGATAGCATCACACTTTTAACATTTCAGGAGGCCAAAACCACAAAAGAAAAGATCAAACAAAACGAAACAAATCATTTTTGTCAGGGACACAGAATCAAAAAGATATCAGATTCATTGTTTATTTTGCCCACTGTGCATCCATATGAATGAATGTCAGAGCAACACCTGGTTTAGAAGAAGAGCCCCCTTCTTCTCTTAAGCGCTCGCCATCTCTCTCTTCTCTCCTGGATTCTCCCTCTCTCTTCTCTCCTGGATTCTCTCTCTCTTCTCTCCTGGATTCTCTCTCTCTCTCTTCTCTCCCGGATTCTGTCTCTCTCTTCTCTCCTGGATTCTCTTTCTCTCTCTTCTCTCCCGGATTCTCTCTCTCTCTCTCTCTCTCTCTCTCTCTCTCTCTCTCTCTCTCTCTCTCTCTCTCTCTCTCTCTCTCTCTCTGCAAGCCTCTGTATATCCTGGGTTTAACTGGAGAGCAGTTTGAGTCCGTGGCTGGAGGCATGTTGAAGGTGTCTCTGCTAACCACAGCACTAGATTACATTACTGGGTTAACCACTTGGACTTGGAGTTGTTTCTTCAGCTCTACACCAGGCCAGAACTCATGTGAGCATGTCCCCAGACCAGACTCTGGTCTAGAGACTAGTCCCCAGACCAGAGTCGCCCTGACTAGCCTCTGGAGACTAGTCCCCAGACCAGAGTCGCACTGACTAGCCTCTGGAGACTAGTCCCCAGGCCAGACTCGCCCTGACTAGCCTCTGGAGACTAGTCCCCAGGCTAGACTCTGGTCTGGAGACTAGTCCCCAGGCTATGGTCTGGTCTGGAGACTAGTTCCCAGGCTATGGTCTGGTCTGGAGACTAGTCCCCAGGCTATGGTCTGGTCTGGAGACTAGTTCCCAGGCTATGGTCTGGTCTGGAGACTAGTTCCCAGGCTATGGTCTGGTCTGGAGACTAGTCTCCAGGCTATGGTCTGGAGACTAGTCCCCAGGCTATGGTCTGGTCTGGAGACTAGTCCCCAGGCTATGGTCTGGTCTGGAGACTAGTTCCCAGGCTATGGTCTGGTCTGGAGACTAGTCCCCAGGCTATGGTCTGGAGACTAGTCCCCAGGCTATGGTCTGGTCTGGAGACTAGTCCCCAGGCTATGGTCTGGTCTGGAGACTAGTCTCCAGGCTATGGTCTGGAGACTAGTCCCCAGGCTATGGTCTGGAGACTAGTCCCCAGACCATAGCCTGGAGACTAGTCCCCAGGCTATGGTCTGGTCTGGAGACTAGTCCCCAGGCTATGGTCTGGAGACTAGTCCCCAGGCTATGGTCTGGAGACTAGTTCCCAGGCTATGGCAGGACGGCAGGGCTTTTCCCCGTCTCTCAGAGAGCAACAGAACGGCGTGTGTGGACTTAACGTGTCGTTTAAGGTGAATTCTTCACAAATACACGGTCAGTGTCACCAGCAGTGTGAGCTGCATCCCCTGGATGCCACTGTGAATCTGGCTCTGGAGTACGACCCAGACAAACAGCCGATTGGGCTGATAGAAACGGCAGGATTTGTGACAAGCAGATCTCAGAAAAGGTGGATCCTAGATTTGTGAGATCATACACGAGATGTATTTTTATTTCCTTCCGCTGTTGAATAAAATCTGTCATTGAGTTGTTTGAGATAGGTTATTTGGGAATATAAATTACAGCTTTTTCCAGGGGGGAAAAAAACCTAGTATTATATTTAGAGGTTTTTTTGTCCTTCTTTGAGGAATCATGGTGCCAGAGATACAATAAAAAAATGAAAAAACTACATTGTTTTACAAAGCTGGTCAGCATTCGTGGCGGGAAAAAAAAGTTGTACATCTGCAGCTCTCCCAGTGGAACCACTGACCTAATAACAAGAATGTCATAGAGACAACGTGTTCCCTGCAGAAACAACAATAAAAAGCATCTCTACACACACACACTCAGACACACACACTCACACACTCACACCCACACACCCACGCATGCATGCACGCACACACCCTCACTCAGACACACACACTCACACATGCACGCACACACACACACACACTCACACCCACGCATGCACGCACACACACACACACACCCTCACACATGCTCAGACACACACACTCACACCCACGCATGCATGCACGCACACACACACACACACAGTTTGTGTGTAAAAAGAAAGCATAAATCATGTTCCAAACACATAAAAAACATACATTATGGACACACTGCACACACACCCTGTTCCACCACTTAGTGGAACAGGGTAAAAAGAGCCCGCATGCCCTGTGTGAGAATTATCTACACGACATTACAAAAGCAGAGGTCACAGAGACAAGGAAACAAAGGAATCCTCTCTATCCTCTAAATTATGTCTTTGTCCTCCTGAAATCAGTGGTGGATTTTGTATTTTCGCATTGTTCTGCAAAACCACGGAAGCTATTCCCTAAAGCAACACAACACCGCATGACGCACAATGTCCCCACAAACGCACAATGTCCCCACAATATAAACACACAATTTCCTCACAATATAAACTCACAATGTCCCCACAATATAAACGCACAATGTACTCACAATATAAACTCACAATGTCCACACAATATAAACGCACAATGTCCCCACAAACTCACAATGTCCCCCCAATATAAACACACAATGTCCCCACAAACCCACAATGTACCCACAATATAAACGCACAATGACCCCACAAACTCACAATATAAACGCACAATGTCCCCACAAACTCACAATGTACCCACAATATAAACGCACAATGTTCCCACAATATAAACGCACAATGTCCCCACAGTATAAACGCACAATGTCCCCACAGTATAAATAATTGCAGCTTCAAGAAGAAGCTGTTGTTATTAAGCGGCTTCAGTTGTCAGCAGTCGTAGCGTATCTTTGATTTGTGTCATGGAATCACACGTGCTTCAGGTGTAGGGTGATGGGGGGGGGGGGGGGGGGGGGGGGGGGGGGGGGGGGGGGGGGGGGGGGGGGGGGGGGGGGGGGGGGGGGGGGGGGGGGGGGGGGGGGGGGGGGGGGGGGGGGGGGGGTATATATAGTATTATTCTCACTCTAGCTGTCCTGTATCTTGTGTTCCTCTGAATCTTTGTAGACATTGAATGGTGGAGGAACGTCTGAGCTCGCGTTAAACTGCTTGAGTGTCACATTGAGGTCAGGTCAGCGCTGTTGATAAGGCTAAGAGGAAATGCTAAGCTGAAACAGTACCTGTACCAGGACACACACACACACGCACGCACACACACACACACACACACACACACACACACACACGCACGCACAGCCGTTCCACACACATAAATACACACAAACTCTGAGAAACCGTGCACGTACACATTAACAGTGAAGATCATTTCTTTATTTATTTGCTTTTAATTCTTTTCACATCAGCTTGTCAGACTGACTGACAGCTGGCAGAACATTCCTGGGTCTGTCTCTCCGGCAGCACGTGAAGCTGTCAGTCTGACTGGGATCCGTCTGCAGCACACACACGGCTCCCTGGTGGCCCCGCTGTCTTGGAAGTGCTCTGCATGGTGGGGCCAAAACAGGGAGGGCTTGGTTGGCTGGATGGGGGGAGGGGGGGGGGGGTTATGTAGGGAGGGATGGGGGGATGGAGGGGGAGGGTCCTTGTGGATTCTTTCCTAGCCTGGTGTCTGGAGGATTTTACACCATTTCATCTCAAAAATGGAAATGTCACGGCTCGCTACATCTCCACAACAATTGGAATCTGGGCCAGTGGCTTATTTATTCTCCCCCCAACTCCACCCTCCAATCTAAATCATTGCAGCTATTTTGTCTTTGGGCCTCTCTCTCTCTCTCTCTCTCTCGCTCTCTCTCTCTCTCTCTCTCTCTCTCTCTCTCTCTCTCGCTCTCTCTCTCTCTCTCTCTCTCTCTCTCTCTCTCTCTCTCTCTCCCTCTCTCTCTCTCTCTCTCTCTCTCCCTCTCTCTCTCTCCCTCTCTCTCTCTCTCCCTCTCTCTCTCTCCCTCTCTCTCTCTCCCTCTCTCTCTCTCCCTCTCTCTCTCTCTCTCTCTCTCTCGCTCTCTCTCTCTCTCCCTCTCTCTCTCTCTCTCTCTCCCCCTCCTTTGTGCATGTGTTTTATTGTCGGTTGTCCTCGTCAACAGGTCTCCACTGATAGGGACGAGCAGAGCCATGGTGGAGCACTGGGACTGCACCCTCCCTTCAGTACCCCGGGAGGGTGGGTTGGGTTGAGGGAGAGAGGGGGTGAGGAGGGAGCCGGGGGTGGGGAGCAGGGACTGGATTAGCTACAGCTAGCAGCGCCAGATAGCGTAAACATTGGAGCTCGCGGTGAATAGTGGGAGATTTCTTTGCACAAAGAGTGCAGCCTAGGAAAGGCAGCTGACAAATTGCGATATTAGCATTAGCATGTTGCTGGGCTGCGCCACAGCGCGGCGTCTCACGTCAGCTGGGTCCTAGTGCCCTGGTGAATACCACGCGTAGATGACAGGCACGTCTAATGGCTGAAGGAAAGTGTGAAATGAAAGATGACCTAGAATGACAGATTTTCTTCTTTTTCAGTCAGTAGTGTGTGTGTGTGGGGGGGGGGGGCTCGCGTCTGGCCACCATGCACAACACGAAAGGAAGATTTCACAGTTTCGAGCAGTATCTGAAAATGCACTTTTATGTAGATTCCGATTTCATCCCCGAAAGCTGCCAGGAGTTTTCTGGTCGCACAAGTTGCTTCTGTATTCACACATCTGTAAGACGCCACTTTGTGTTTGGCCCCGAGCCAGTGAAGGGCCGCGAGGGCCCATCCGAGAGCAGCCCTCTCTGCTCCTGAGGCTTTAGCTCAGCTTCCGCCTCTTCCTTTTAGGGTCGTTGTTCTCCCTCAGAGTCACACAGCTGTCCGAGCACAAGTCACTAGGACCTCACAGAGGGGAGGAGCACCCTGTGCACTGCCTGGTTATGGATCATTCCACCCTGTGCACTGCCTGGTTATGGATCATTCCACCCTGTGCACTGCCTGGTTATGGATCATTCCACCCTGTGCACTGCCTGATTATGGATCATTCCACCCTGTGCACTGCCTGATTATGGATCATTCCACCCTGTGCACTGCCTGGTTATGGATCATTCCACCCTGTGCACTGCCTGGTTATGGATCATTCCACCCTGTGCACTGCCTGGTTATGGATCATTCCACCCTGTGCACTGCCTGGTTATGGATCATTCCACCCTGTGCACTGCCTGGTTATGGATCATTCCACCCTGTGCACTGCCTGATTATGGATCATTCCACCCTGTGCACTGCCTGGTTATGGATCATTCCACCCTGTGCACTGCCTGATTATAGATTATTCCACCCTGTGCACTGACTGATTATGGATTATTCCACCCTGTGCACTGCCCTATTATGGATCATTCCACCCTGTGCACTGCCTGATTATGGATCATTCCACCCTGTGCACTGCCTGATTATAGATTATTCCACCCTGTGCACTGACTGATTATGGATTATTCCACCCTGTGCACTGCCTTATTATGGATCATTCCAGGCTGTAGAAGGCAGGTCGGTCCATGCCTTGTCAGGCTGTTGACCAGGATGTTTAGGCATTCAACACAAGGGGAACCCTGTTCCTACCCCAGGGCCCGTGGGAGCTTTGTGTGCTTTTGCTTTGATGTAGCGGGGTGTCAAAAGACCAGCTCCTAACTCAGTGGCCTCTCAGGACCACCTGCTGCTAAAGGAGCATCTCTAATAACTCGCATGATAGCTGTTGACTTCCAACGAATGAAGTGTCCACTAATCCACACCTTTCTCTTGATTAATAAGACCACATTACCCAGAACACCCCAGGGAGTGCACAGGGTATTTTGCTGGAGTGTTCTGGTTTTAACGGCATGTATAAAGTTGTAGTTTTTTCCATTCTGGATGATTTTGCATGTAGGTGCTTCATTGACCTTGTGCTTCATTGACCTTGTGTTTCATTGACCTTGTGCTTCATTGACCTTGTGCTTCATGACCTTGTGCTTCGTTGACCTTGTGCTTCATTGACCTTGTGCTTCGTTGACCTTGTGCTTCATGACCTTGTGCTTCATGACCTTGTGCTTCATGACCTTGTGCTTCATTGACCTTGTGCTTCATTGACCTTGTGCTTCATCGACCTTGTGCTTCATCGACCTTGTGCTTCATTGACCTTGTGCTTCATTGACCTTGTGCTTCATTGACCTTGTGCTTCATCGACCTTGTGCTTCATTGACCTTGTGCTTCATTGACCTTGTGCTTCATTGACCTTGTGCTTCATGACCTTGTGCTTCATGACCTTGTGCTTCATGACCTTGTGTTTCACTGACCTTGTGCTTCGTTGACCTTGTGCTTCATGACCTTGGGGGCAGGTACTTCATCGATCGGCACACAGACCTGGAGAGGCAGTTCAACATCAACGTTGACGACGGGAAGATCACGCTGGCCAAGTCGCTGGACAGAGAGACGGACATGTGGCACAACATCACCGTGACCGCCACAGAAGTCAGTGAGTAACTTAACGGCCCCCCCACTTCAAGAATCCTATCCACCAAAGATGCCAGCAAGTGTACTGTGGTCGGCCGTACCTTGGATGGGTACGATGGACAACCAAGAGGGCTCTGCGGCTACCGGGAACAATCTGTCCGCCAGTGGCCAACGCGCCTGCAACACCACCGCTCTGCGTTATGTCCTGCGTTCCGATTGCTCAAAGATTGTGGCGCAAACACTTTGCGTTTGAATCCGCAGGGGCATTAAATATGTTCATTTGCTGAGTTTTGATTGAATTAAACCGCTCAGTAGTCAATTTGGGGAAGTGCAAGAACATTAAAAGCTATCAAGTAAAGCGCTTTAAAGACACGCTCCGTAGTGGATTGCTCTAACGCCAGCATCCATTACAGATTAAAGAACATCTGCAAACAGCAACGCGTACTCACGCTGTACAAACCCTAGCAGGCAGAGCCTGCAACAGCCAGCCCATATGAAAGGCTGTATTTGCATGCAGATTGTTTTGAGGGGGGGGGGGGGGGGGGGGGGGGGGGGGGCCCTGCATGTTGTGATAAAAGTTAATGTACCCTTAAAAGCTATCTGAATAGGAAATTGGCATTGCTAGTTGTAACTTTCTTTCGTTATCTCTGCTATGGTCTCACTTTTTCTATCCCCCCCCCCCCCCCCCCCCCCCCCCACCCCCCCCCCCCCCCCCCCCCCCCCCCCCCCCCCCCCCCCCCCCCCCCCCCCCCCCCCCCCCCCCCCCCCCCCCCCGGCTCTCTCTAACTATCTCTGCCATTTCTTAATCAAAGGAAACACAAGTTAATTGTCTAAATGCAAGAAAAACATAAGAATCCCAATGTTGCACTCCCACAATGCAGCAGGTCCTGCAGCAGACAGTCCCTCTGCCCTTGTCTGTCTGCTTCCCCCTGTGTCTCATCACGTTTCACTCCCATACATTTACACCGTTTTTATTTGAGTTTTTCATTTCTCTGGCCGCCGGCAGAGTACCGGCTGCTCCAGATAGTGGCGTCTCTCCAGAAAGGCATCGCTCTAGAAAGGCATCTCTGAGCTCGTCTAGCAGTAGCTCATCTGGTAGGAGCTGGTCTGGTAGGAGCTGGTCTGGTAGGAGCTGGTCTGGTAGGAGCTGGTCTGGTACTGGTCTGGTAGGAGCTGCTCTGGTAGGAGCTGGTCTAGTAGGAGCTGGTCTAGTAGGGTCTGGTAGGGTCTGGTAGGAGCTGGTCTAGTAGGAGCTGGTCTGGTAGGAGCTGGTCTAGTAGGAGCTGGTCTGGTAGGAGCTGGTCTGGTACTGGTCTAGTAGGAGCTGGTCTGGTAGGAGCTGGTCTAGTAGGAGCTGGTCTAGTAGGAGCTGGTCTGGTAGGAGCTGGTCTAGTAGGGTCTGGTAGGAGCTAGTCTAGTAGGGTCTGATAGGAGCTGGTCTGGTAGGAGCTGGTCTAGTAGGAGCTGGTCTAGTAGGGTCTGATAGGAGCTGGTCTGGTAGGAGCTGGTCTAGTAGGAGCTGGTCTAGTGGGAGCTGGTCTAGTAGGGTCTTGTAGGAGCTGGTCTAGTAGGAGCTGGTCTAGTAGGAGCTGGTCTGGTAGGAGCTG
>JACYXH010000438.1:2592500-2595186 GCA_026745465.1 Lota lota
CCAAAGTTAGCCACATCACACTAGCATGGCCAGCCGCTATAAAATGTTTAGCATTGGTCGGAATATATTCTTTTTTTTTTAAACTTCTTTCAAAAGAAAAACCCCCAGTGTAAAAAAACATTAGCCTACTCTCGCGGATGAAACGTCTGTAGCACAGGCATTTCAACTTTGTAATTCCTCAAACGGATAGGCTAATGGCTCAGCCCATTTATATGTGTGAGAAACACTTTAGATGTGACGTGGCCTCAATAAAAACAAAGCACGAGTAGAGGAGTGGTGGGGGGCAAATTAATAGATAATAGCTGGGAAAGTTGGCATTTGCTGCTCTGACTAACAAACACAACAGTTTACAGGCCCATCGCAGAGGAGCTGTCAATTACCGCTGATGAATAATTCCAATCAAAACCTAATCTAATTAAGCCGCAATTTTATTGTCTTTTTTAGACTTCAGCTGCCATGGACTCATTAATATGCACGGTGCCGCCCTCATGTTTTAAACATTAAAGTGTACAGGGGATTTCAAAAGCACTTTAAATGTCGCACTCTCACTCAGCGGCCTCAAAACGCTGTTTTGCATCGCTGATAATCGCTCAGACCCAACTTACTTATCATCTGTCCTCCCATTAGCAAACGAGCAATAATAACACAATTAGTGGGTGAAAGAATGCACAGCGTCAATTGTTTCCATTTGTACTTCGGGGTTCATATTTTGCCCTTGATCCTGTCCCAGGCTGTCAACACGTCTGCCTCTCTGTCTGTCTGACGGACTTCCAGTCCGTCTCCCGGTTTGTCTGTACGTCTGTCCAAACGGGGGGCATTCTGCCTGGCGTCTCACCCGAGTGCTTGTGTCCGTTCCCCAGGAAACCACAGCCTGTCGCGTTCGTGGCCATCGAGTCTGGCATCACGACGCCCGTCCGTCACCGTGTTCACGGTTCGTGGCATAGATGTGGTGGAGGACCGACAACACTGATGGGTGCTTGAGGGAACGCCACTGTCATGTGAGAGAAGTGAGAAACGCCGGGAGGGTCAGAGAGAGAGTAATACGAGTAATCGCGGAGAGAAAACGAGTTACTGCTCTGAGGAGTGAGAGAGAGAGTTTCTCTTTGTTATCTCCCGCACTCTCTACTCTCTGTGTCTCTCTCTCTACAATCTCTCTCTGCTAGCTCTACTACCACTCTCTCTCTCCAACTACCACTCTACCCTCTCTACTCTCTCTACCACTCTCTCTTCTACCCTACTCTCTCACTCTCTCTCTCTGTGCTCTCTACCCTCTCTACCACACTCTTCTCTCACTCTCTCTCTCTCTCTCTCTCTCCCCCTCTCTCTCTCTCTCTCTCTCCTCTCTCTCTCTCTCGCCACTCTCTCCCACTCTCTCTACTCTCTCTCCTCACCTCTCTCTCTGGTCTAGCTCTCTCTCTCTCTCCTCTCTCTACCTCTCTCTCCTTCTCTCTCTCCCTATCTCTCTACTCTCATCTCTCTCCTCTCTCTTATAGTGGTTGGGCTCTTTTGATCCTTTGTTTGTCTCACTGTGAAACTATGGAGGTGGGTACCAGTCCTTTATTCCCCTGCAACATTCCTCCCTCCCTCGACAGGGTGTGTGTGAATGAGAAGGTGGGCAGGGAGGGAGGGAGGGAGGGAGGGAGGGAGGGAGAGAGCGGTCAGCATCGATCACAGGAGATCATAATTCAAGAATGCCTTTCATGTCCTCCTCCAGATGGCCCAACGCTTCCTCCACTGCCAAAAATCCTCGACATGTACTAAACATTCTCCTTTCCATCCATCGACAACATTGGAATGGAGCCGCGTTTAATGTGCCTTCAACCGAATAGAGCAGGAGACAAAGGAGAAGGAAACTAGGAGCTGGTCTGGTAGGAGCTGGTCTGGAGCTGGTCTAGTAGGAGCTGGTCTAGTAGGAGCTGGTCTGGTAGGAGCTGGTCTAGTAGGAGCTGGTCTAGTAGGAGCTGGTCTAGTAGGGTCTGGTAGGAGCTGGTCTAGTAGGAGCTGGTCTAGTAGGAGCTGGTCTAGTAGGAGCTGGTCTGGTAGGAGCTGGTCTAGTAGGAGCTGGTCTAGTATGGTCTGGTCTAGTAGGAGCTGGTCTGGTAGGAGCTGGTCTAGTATGGTCTGGTCTAGTAGGAGCTGGTCTGGTAGGAGCTGGTCTAGTATGGTCTGGTCTAGTAGGAGCTGGTCTAGTAGGGTCTGGTAGGAGCTGGTCTAGTAGGGTCTGGTAGGAGCTGGTCTAGTAGGAGCTGGTCTAGTAGGAGCTGGTCTAGTAGGGTCTGGTAGGAGCTGGTCTAGTAGGAGCTGGTCTAGTAGGAGCTGGTCTAGTAGGGTCTGGTAGAAGCTGGTCTAGTAGGAGCTGGTCTAGTAGGAGCTGGTCTAGTAGGAGCTGGTCTAGTAGGAGGTGGTCTGGTACTGGTCTAGTAGGAGCTGGTCTAGTAGGAGCTGGTCTAGTAGGAGCTGGTCTAGTAGGAGCTGGTCTAGTAGGAGCTGTCCTCCTAGCTGGAGACAAAGGGGAATGAAACTAAATAAATAAAGGAAACGCTCTGGGGGGGGGGGGGGGGGGGGGGGGGGGCTGCATTCAAATTTCCAATCAATCATACAGACATAGATCACGATAAGACTCCTGGTGACAGGCCCTCAGACACGCGGGGCCCCGGGCTCCGGGCCTGAGGGCCAGATGAGACAG
>JACYXH010000439.1:0-7500 GCA_026745465.1 Lota lota
TCTCAGGTTCTTCTGTCAGTCAGTATTTGCGTGTTTTCTTGTGTGTACTTACTCTTGAATACACAAACCTTGACGCAAGTTTTATATATCTGTGTATATATATTAACATGTTTTCGTGTTGTATTATTGCCCGCTCTGTATCTATGAGTCTTTCTCATGTGGGTGTATGTGTATGTGTGCATGTGTTTGTGTGTGTGCTTGCGTGAGTGCGTGTGAGTGCGTGAACATATGCGTGCTTGTATGTTAATCCTGCACCACATAACATTTGTGCCAATGCCTGCGTGAATCTTTGTGGTTGATCTTTGTATCTCGTTTGCATAAGCATATGTGCGTGTGCTGTTGCTTATTTCTTCACTTTCATTCCTCTACCCACACTAACCGCTTTCTCTCCTTTGCTCTCTCTCTCTCTCACCACTCTCTGCTCTATTTTCTTCATGTCTCTCGCCCGCTCTGTGAGGTCTGACCAATCAGAGGCCCAGGTGGCGGTTCCACTTCCGTCCTGGTCCAAGTGTTGTGTTTCATTACACACAGCGTTGGAGCGCACCTGCTGGTCAGGTGTGTGTGCGCGGGGTGTGTGTGGGTGTGTGTGTGTGGGTCTGTCAGTCTGTGTATGTATAGATCTGTAGGCATTTTTTGAATGGAGGATGGCGCGCACACACACACACAAACACACACACAAACACACACTCGCTACCCTGTTTTCTCCCCTACACCCATATAACTGTGTGTGCGTGCGTGTGATGTGAGTGCTTGTGTGTGTGTGTGTGTGTGTGTGCGTGGTGTTGTCTGTGTGTGTTTGTGCGTGTGTGTGTGTGAGTGTGTGTTGTGTGTGAGTGTGTGTGTTACACTACAACAATACACTTGCTCACTGTGCTGTTTCAATACATATCAAACTTTCTCTGAAATGAGTTGTATGGATAATTCATTCCACATGTTGTGAAACTTGGACTGTGTAGAGTGATGTATAGAGATATATTTGTGTATTATCTGTTCTTTCTCAAGTTTGATGTATTCCCCCATGAAGGGTGCTACAAGGTTGACTGATCCTGCCACAATTTAAATCAAACTACACATCCCTTTTGTCAAAGTCTTCTTCGCTTTCCTCTCTGTGATGACACCACACTCGGTGCATGTGCTCCCTTTCACACACTCTCTCTCCCTCTCGCTCCCTCTCCATTGCGCTATCCCCCCTCTCTCTCTTCCCTCTCTCTCTCTCTCACTCTCTCACTCTCTCACCTCTCAATCTCTCTCTCTCTCTCAATCTCTCAATCTCTCTCTCTCTCAATCTCTCTCTCTCTCTCTCTCAATCTCTCAATCTCTCTCTCTCTCTATCTCTGTATCTCTCTCTCTTTCGCACCTTCACTCTCTTCTTTCCCCGTTGAAAAAGGTATGAGCCTTCTGCTGCTCTCTCTGGCTCCCGGTGAAATTGTGAATTGGCGTTCCTATGAGATCCCCCCTCCCGGCGCGCGCGCGAGCGAGAGATCGGCCCCCTCCCTCCCTCTTCCGGAGATTTTCCCCACCTACCCTCCTCTACCACCACCACATCCCCAAAAAACTCTCTCTCTCTCTCTCTCTCTCTCATACACACACACACCTCCCGGATATGTGCTATTGGAAGGCATTATGAGTTCTGTGGTCTCTAGTGAGCGCAAACCAAATAGCATCAAGAGTGCAGCGGGAGCCACCTGCTCCCACACTCTTAGCTCGGCCTAGACACTTACACTCACACACAGACACACACACACAGACACACACTCACACACACATGCACACACACACACACACACACACACACTCACACGCACACACATACACTTTCTAGCTGAGTTGAAGCCTCCTGCCTGTTGGTTTGTGTATTTATTAAAGACACACGAGTAGAAAAATACCGTGGGTTGAACCTGAGAGATGGTAGAATGACAGAGAGAGATGTAACAACATATGAAAGAGAGAGGTACAAAGAGAGAGAGAGAGATTAACCTATGAGAGAGAGTTACAAAGAGAGAGATAGACAGAGAGAGAGATAATAAGAGAGATACATGTAAAGAGAGAGAATGAGCCTTCTCACGGCTTCCAGGAAATAGGTTGTGCAGTATAGGCCACTGTACATAACAATATAATGAATAATCAAACATAACATGATTTTACTATAGAAACAAGTCTTGCTAATCTTTTTCTGTGAAACAAAAGTGTATGGAGTCTACCTTTTTACCTGTTATCAAAAGTGAAACGTTTTCTTTACAAATCTATTCTTTGCAAAATTCCTACTTACTCATTTTCTCTTTTAAGCATGAAATATGGAAAATACAATCTCTGTTCTCAGGATATTTTATGGTTTATTGTTCCCAATGTCCAAACAGAACTGGGAAAGAAAGGGTTGAAGTTTTCTGCACATTCTGTATGGAACAATATACAGATCGTTTTTAAACTTCCAAACATAGTTACCCTGAATTATTTTTAAACTACAGTCAAAACGATTGCGTCCAGGTCATCTGTATGTAAATGTTTTATCTGATCATTGTAATGTCAAATTTATTTGTATTGTTGAAACTCGGTGTTGCTGCTGTTATTGGCCAAGTCTCCGTTGTAAAAGAGATGTTCAATTCTCAATGGGACAGACCTGGTTACATAGAGTCTAAATAGCTTATTCTATTTTTTAGAGCAGATATGTGGCTGGATGAAGCTACTGTGAACGAACTGCCTGTAACCCCTCACCACGTTACCGTAACAACCGGCCTGAAATATTGCAAGGTATCCCTAACACCTCACTATGTCTTGATTCATTAAACTATCAGGAGAAAATGACCGCCACGATACGTAGCATTAGCACAGGACATCTGTGTTGCCATTGTCTTTAATAACAGCGACACAACTCCAGTACAAGAACAACTCTCCACCTTGGACAGGAAACGACACACACAAGCCCGCGATAAAAGTGGCCCTCTTCTCGTGGTTATTTGTCAACAATAACTTTGTCGTCTTACAACTTTGTGAGAAAAACTAAAAGTCAGAGCAGCGAAGGCGGGTAAATTAACGAGCAAACATGTCTGGCTTCCCACCTTACGCTCGGAGATGGGAGGGGGGATATTTTTGTCAGTTGTTAATTACTGTCATATGGCGACGGCACCTTTTTCGGAGTCGAGAGGTGCTACGAAAATGAACTTGCCTCGTGTGAGTGTGAGCTTGGCGTGCTCCTACCTGATACGCAGTGGAGGAGAGTGCCATTTTAAACGTCCCCCCCCCCCCCCCCCCCCCCACTTGAAATAAAGTCTGCATATTTCGATCACCGCGTTTAATGGATTTTATTACAGAGCAACGTATCAATAATAAATATTACTTATATATTTTGATATTTTATTATTGAACTGAATGTCGGACACGTGCAGTAGCACGGCTGTTCTAGTGTTCATTTATTAGTTACTCAATGGGTCGTGCAGATTTAAATGTTCAGACATGCCCAAATAATAAGGACCATGCAATTGAAAGTAAAAATGATTGCAATACAAACAATAATTTAAATATGTCTAAATATATAGACCGTAGGTTCTAATTTAATGCAATTAAGGATTCTCCCTAAATTAAAAAAAAATTGATCTACCAAAAAAGATGCACTACAACTACTAATGTTTCTACAATAATCATCTAATATCGTACTGTATTATATTAAAGTACCAAGTAAACCAAGAAACAGGAAGAGGTGCATTTCTGTGTCCCTTCTTGAACCCTTGAGTGTTCACTCATGATTCATTCCACCATTGTGGCAGCACTGAGGTGAAAAACGTCAGTTTTCGGGTGTCAAAACTTAGCCTTTGACAGCCACTGTGACTCCACTTCACACCATATCGCGGACGCAAGGTTTTCCTGGCCGGTGCCTGGCCCACAGAATGTCTCCATTTCCTGCTTGACCGCTCTAATACCTTCCACTGAAGGGGGAGGGGTCATCGCGCCGCCAATAACACGCCACTGACCCAGAAAAAAAACCCTTGTGGTGCGCGGTCGAGAGCTAACCTTTTTCTCCCTTTCTGCGGAATCAAATCAATAACACTTTAACACACCAACGGGGAAACGTTGGCTTGGCATTAATCACCTGCCCGTCCATCCTTGACTGCCGGCCGTTCCTCTGCCTTCACAATGACTGACTCTGCGCTTTTTTTGTTGTTGTGGCAACTCAATGGTGGGCGGAGTTGCTGGCGATAAATGACTGAATGGCTTAGTGGCTGGCAAAACTAGCTAGCTACCTTGCTAGCTAGCTAGCAGGCTGGCCGGCACACTGATTGTCTGTACGTCTGTCTGTGGAAAGCATTGCGCTGCTAAGCTAGTTGAATGCGCACCATCATGACATCAAACTTGTTTGGCTCCTAAATCGTCAAATTTCATTGTGTCAAAATAAAATGTAAAACTAGGACTCCCACAATGCCAGAGCACTTCACACACCCCCAATCCCATTAATCACTTCAACACACGTAGGCGTCAAATCGCTTCCGCAACTGATTGACTGATTGGTTCACCGAAAGTCCCACCACCCCCACCCCCCTCCACACACACACACACACACACTCATCTCCAGCCACTGCCTTCCTGGCACCTCCGCCATCTTGGAGAGCTCCCTGCACTTCCTGTGAAAAACACCGTCGCCACCATCGCGGGAATGCAACAAGAGCGACAAGAGCCTCTACATAGGGAGCAACAACAGCGCAAACCTCCCCGACACCCCCCCCCCCCCCCCCCCCCCCCCCACACTCACACACACACACACACACACACACACATAGCAACACATTCATTCCCGGATGCGCCGGCCCCTGTTCAGTTGTGGCTCTTGTGTAAGCACCTACAGGTGCAGCCATTGAAGACTCTCCCACAGCGTTGGCAGGAAGCAGGTGTCCGACTATTGATAGCTGCATGCTGGAAGGGGTGGGTGGAAGGGAGGGATGTGGGGGGGGGAGGGGGGAGGTCGCAATGGGGCGGAAATCAGGTGTGGGTTGTTGGCCCAGTGTGTTCCCGGGGTACAGACACACAAACGAATAATTTGTATTAATGCCTTTTTTTATGCTATTTATGTGTGCCCCCCCCCCCCCCCTCCAACACCCCCTACCCCTTTCCCCCCCAACACCCGCCACCCCTGCCCACCTACAACCCACCGCGGCCACCACCTTTTTTGCCAGATGGCTGAATCTGTTGGTGGTGGATGTAGAGGGTGAGGGGTGGGGTGGGGTGTAGGGGGAGGCAGTGGGGGAGTAGGTAGTTAGCTGTTTACAACAGGTTGTTGATTCCAGGGGGGTGCTCAGGGACCCCCCCCCCCCCCCCCCCCTTAAACACCTGGCTAATAGGGATGTGAAATTATCAATGGTGTGGAAATGTGTTTGTGACGGCGCTGCAACGTAAATAAAAGAGCTGTGTACTTGCTGATGCATTTAATTAAAATACTTATATTACAAAAACGGCATACTCTGGTGGAAATGTTCATTCCTACGCCGTCTCTTTTCTGTTGAGTTGTATCTATATATTAGTACAATTAAAGATATCATCTAGTTTATTTAAAAAAGTTTTAAGGAAATTCAAAATTCATCTTCTATTCATCTAACTTTAAACGAATGATTATTACCCTCCTTGGTAACTCTTCCTTTTACAGTCCCCTAATTACTAGTATTTACCCGGTAAATACATTATTGTATATTATTGCGTAATTACCACTGGTAAATAAGTAGGTAAATACAGAGAAACTGCAGTTGAAATACTAAGTAAATCCTCCACTATTACCCTTCAACTCAAGTAAGTACCATGTAGTTGTGACAGTTTTAGGTTGGTATCTCAGATATAATTAGGTACTTCCTAGGAAAGCAGGCAACCATTCCTGAGAAACACCTCTTCATTACCCATTAATTCAAGTTTCATTTGAATTGATCCAAAGTTAACGTTGATAACAGCCCAAGTTTAATTATGTAGTATCTAGAAATTGAGTGCTTTCCCATAAATTGCTTTTTCTTAAATAGTTATTGTTCATGTCTCCACCCATTTCTAAACGGTGCATTTGATTTACCTTTGAAACTTTACTTGAGTTTTTATCTTTCTGACAAATTTCTACTTTTACTCCCTACCGTATAACACAAATGTCTGTATTTTCTACTCCTTACATTTTCAAAACAGGCTTGTTACTTTATTTTCAATGCATTTGAAGGGAAGTATTGGTTATTTCTTTTTTATTTTGCATAATTGCGTGCCTTCCCAAACTCAAGATGGATGGGACAATAACACATAGAAAAGACGATCCCTCGGTGTGTCCATCGGTGCATATAACACACGACAGGCGTCACAAGACAAAATCCAAGGAAAAGACGGAGACGAGATGGAGACTCAACTGCAGAGAAATGGCGTCTATGAGAAAACTAGTAGCATAGATTTGCACATTACAGCAAAGTCAATGTTCATTATTTTGGTGTCTTCGAATTATATGAATATGACGTGAGTTTCAGTTAGCTTTGCACAGAAACAGCTGGTAGAAATGTCAGAGGGCTACTTTTTACTTTCTACTTTGAGTATATTTGTCTGTATAGCCTGTACCTTTCCACTTTAACTTAAGTAAAGAAGTTGAATCAGTACTTACGAGAGTAATTTTTTTGTATCTTTACTTCTACTTGAGTAAAGAATGTGTGTACTTTTGCCACCACTGATTATTATATTCTCAAAGGATGTAAAACATTATTCATCATGTACCACTTAGCCTCACTCACAAGGTAGCGTTGTCCTACACTACGTCTGTTGGCAGAGCTTAGCAGTGCTTAGCAGCACTACACAGGAAGGAAAAAACAACCAGAATACAGCGCCCCAAGTGGCAAGCAGGTAGCAAAGAAACAAGTAGCGCACAACACGCACGCTAACAGGCACGCTGTCTGAGCATGTGTGTGTGTGTGTGTGTTTGTGTGTATGTGTGTGTGTGTGTGTGTGTGTGTGTGTGTGTGTAAAGCAATACCTAGCCTCCCCCGCACCCAACCATTCATCACTGTTTCAAAATCCACCTTAATCTTTCAATTAGGGGCTGGATGTGTTGAGAGCGACACTCCTGTGAGGAAGTGCAGGTGAGGGGAATGTGAGAGGCGCACGTGTGTGTGTGTGTGTGTGTGTGTGTGTGTGTGTGTGTGGGGTGTAACTTACACAGGTACGTCTGTCACGGGTAATTACCTTTCCTTTACCCTACCCTCAAGCACGCCAAACTGCCGGCTGACAGAAGCTCGTCTGTCTGTCAGAGGAATCAGCTTACCTTCCTTCTGGGAGCCCGGCTGTGTGTGTGTGTGTGTGTGTGTGTGTGTGTGTGTGTGTGTGTGTGTGTGCACCTGTCGTAGTGTACCGTGTTGAGTGAAATTGAGAGAGCGTTCCGCCCGAAAGTTGTGTTGGTTGTGTGTGTGTGTGTGTGTGTGTATGTGTGTGTGTGTGGGGAGAGTGCGTTGAATGAGTGACTGCGTGCTAAAGTGAGTGTGAATGATGTTGCGTGTGCATGCATGTGTG
>JACYXH010000439.1:12500-20000 GCA_026745465.1 Lota lota
CTAAGAGAGACACCCACACACACAATCTCACACAATCACACACAACCTCACGCCCGTGTCCTCACGAAAGCGCATGTCATGTGAGGGTGCCGCGTGCGCAGGGTCAGTATACCATGGAACAAACTCCGGCCTTATTGGAGGAGACAAGAGCCATGATGGATGCCAATGGAGACCCTAATCAGCCTTTATTTGAAGAGGGTCGTCGCTTCTCCCTCCATCAAGGTTAAGAGCGCAGCCACTTGTCACCGCGTGATTTATCGTCCACCGCGCGCCGTGGACGAAGAGCAAAGGAGGAGGAGGAGGAGGGTGATGCGCTGGGGGGGGAGGAAAGGTTGGAGTGTGTGTTGGTAAGGGGGGGGGGGGGGGTTGGGGGAGAGGTCCTTGTTTGTGTTAATAAGTCCGGACGTTACGTGTGAGGCGCATTTTTGGCGAATTACCCCCATTGGAGAATTAGCCATGTCACCATCGATCGCCGTCAATGGGTCGGAGGGGGGTTGGGGTGGGGCTGTGGGCGGTGGTATTGTGTAGGCCGCTTGGTTGTGGTGGAAGTCGGGGGGACCAGATGGGGGGGGGGGGGGGGGGGGGGGGGGTGGGAGGAGGTTGTCTCTATTCTGTTTCATCCGAATGATATTCAGCATCAACGTCAGCATCATCACACACACATACACAAACATATAAACAAACCAGTTAACACACATACACACACACACACACACAAACACACTCACACACACAGGGACTTAATGCAATCAGTATATAAATCAGCGGAATATTATACATTTATTATGATGAGGTGTCTTGTTGTCCGTGTGTTGAGTGTTTAGATTAGCTGTCAGCATTTCATTTGTATGTGTGTGTGTGTGTGTGTGTGTGTGTTTGTGTGTGTGTGTCTATGCATGCATACATAGTGCATACAGCATGTACATACGCATGAACGTGTGTGTTTGTGTGTAGGAATGCGTGTGTGTGCCTCTGCATTCCTGTGTGTTTACATCTGTGTGTTTCCTTGGGCTGTTCTTTGTTTGTCTTTAGAGGGTTCAACTTATTTCAACGCTGTGTGTGTCACGTGACCGCGGTGCACCATGGTTTCTGGTCTCCACTCGCTGCTCCCATAGCTTATTTAGAGAAGATTTTGTGAAGATTAGCAGATCACCATGCATGTTGTGGAAAGACACACAAGCGTTGAATATGCTTTATTTGGAATAGGTTGCAATGGGAACATATTATATAAAACGGTACACTCAGAGTTGTTAACCCAAGCATCTTCTGAGACCAGTCCTCAACCACAAGTATGCAACATAACGTAAATGGTAACAGATTGTATATGCACAGAGTGAACAAAAACACAATTTGCAGTGCTTTAGGTAACATTCATGAGAAATGCCACAGCCATCCATCAGCTATTAGTGAGGGAAATGCTCTGTGAGAATATCTGATGGAGTTGACTGTCCCTGCCTCGGTATGAGCCCATTTAGTTGTTATTATTAGCTCCTGGCTCATTTTTGATCGAACAGGGCATCTATTCCCTGATTAGTTCGGGGTATCCATCTTTTCTGTCAATCACAGGTGTGTGAATGCAACACTAAATGGCAGAAAGAAAACTTGGGGAGGAAGGGAGCAGGTGGTTTAGTTTCAAAACCTTGCTCTTTGCTGCTCTCTATACAACTCTCAAACATACCTACCTGAAAAAAGGTACATGACAAGACTAAATAATTGAACTCCACGATAAACACAATAGAGTCTAGAGGCTGTTGTTTGTTTAGGGTGTACAGCAGAGTAAACATAGATTGAGTCGAAGCTAGTGAAAATTCAACACCTATTCACCACTGATAGTGACTGCGGTGTTAGGCAGCACTGGAAGCCAGTGCAGACGTGTTGATGTGTTTTTATGTATTTTTATCCTGACCCTGATCCTACAGCAGTAGGAGAAGTCTGCCCCCCAGGGCATTGTGGATATAGGAGGCTAACAACGAATGACACATGACATTTTGCAAACCTAATAATTTCTTGTTTCTTTAGTCAAAAAAACCCAAGTATTGAATTAGGAAATACAAGAGCAGTAATGTCAGCTATGTAGAGGAATATAAAGAAGTAAAGGAATGGTTCCATATTAACCATTTTGTGTGTGTGGGTGTGAAATTGTGTGTCTGTGTATTTGTGTCTATGTTTGTGTGTGTGAGTGTGTATGTGTGTGTGGGTGTGTGTGTGTGCGTGTGTCTGTGTTAGTGTGTGCATTGGTTTCTAGGTTAAGGGCAAGAATGCAAATGAACCTGTCACTTTATTTATTGTGGGATTGGAGGAGGTGTGTGTGTGCGATGAGGTTTGTGTGTGTGTGGGGGGGGTGAGTGTGTGTGTGTGTCTGTGTGTGTGTGGCAGTGTGAGTTAAGGGTGGAGTTATACAGGCTAAATCTGACACAGACATACACATCAACGGAGTTAGTGGCTCCAGGCTACCTAAAACTTCCATCTAAACTTAGGGCTCTGTTCTTTTTCTCCACATCTGGTAAAGGAAATAGCTGGGGGCCTCTTGTGTGTGTGTGTGTGTGTGTGTGTGTGTGTGTGTGTGTGTGTGTGTGTGTGTGTGCGTGTGTGTGTGTGTGTGTGCATGTGTTCAGTCATGTTCAAGTTAAACCTGTTGAATTACTATAAAGGTGATACAACGGATGTTGTATTTTTCACTTACTCCTAATTGTGTTGACAGCCCAGTATTTCCTTCTGGCAGATATTAAGTGTGTGTGTGTGTGTGTGTGTGTGTGTGTGTATGCATGTGTGTCTGTGTGTGTCTGTGTGTGTGTGTGTGTGTGTGTATGCATGTGTGTCTGTGTGTGTCTGTGTGTGTGCAAAGGCACATGAGTGGGTATGTGTGATTGTTTGTGTGTGTGTGTGTTTGTTTATGGGGAGAGGGGTGTTGTCTGTGTTATTGTTTATGTGGGGGGGAGGGGGTTGGCTGTGTCTATGGGTGTGGATGTGTGTGTGATTTTGGGAAGCCGAAGACAGAAAAAAATAACATAAAAGTTGAAACCGTAATATAGGACTAAACTAAACTTCTAATTCTCACAACAAACTCCTCACCTTAATCCACCCTGCTTTTATCACAAATCCTTCCACGCGACATACCACAACGAGCACAGTAGGAACCCAGACCAATTTAAATCATTTCATTTTAAAACCACTGCTTTTAGTCCAGCAAATTGTGGAGGTCTGTCTTCCTGTAAGAGTATTAGCGAATTACGAAAAAAAAAATAAAAGAAGAAAAGTTCATTAACCACCTCAGGGATTACCACTAGAGCGAGTCTGGCATCGCCGGCGACAACGGCTAAAAACAACGATGCACCTGCCTATCCCCACGTCCCCCATTTCTGGAAACTCCCCCATCTTCGGTCAAGGCTGAACTCAACTAGTCTGAAAGTCTGAAAGAATTCTACCCACCGCATATACACAATCAAACACACACTGACACATCCACGGACACACACAGACACACACATACACACACATACACACACACCTCCCCGCCTGCTCACTCTCTTCACCTGAATGGTCATGGAATCAGCCAATTTAGACTGAAATGGGAAGTTAGGGGGGCCGGCATACCCTCTGATCAGCCAAGAATCTACTTAAAGTTGTTTAAAGGTCAGAGAGAGGGAGAGAGAGAGGGAGAGAGAGAGAGAGAGATTGAGGGGGAGAGAGAGATGGAGAGAGTGATAGAGAAAGAGAGAGAGAGGATAAGAAAGAGAGAGGTAGGGAGAGAGAGGAAGAGATAAATAGAGAGAGAGACAGTGGGGGGAGATAGTAAGGGAAGATAGAGAGGGAGAGAAATAGCATAATATAGAGTAAAAGTAAGAGAAAAGGAGAGGGAGAGTGGGCTAGTGTTTTAGAAAGAAGGAGATAGAGAGTGCGAGAGAGATTGAGGGAAGGGCGGGGGAAAGAGGGGGGCACCCATGCAAGGCGCTGATGGCGAGCAGATTGAGAGAATGAGAGACAGACAGGAAGAGAGAGAGAGAGTGTTCCGGTGAGATGGGCAAATCTGTAAGGAGCTGCTGGGGGGGGGGGGGGGGGGGGGGCAGTGGATGTGGTGTTGGGGGGTGCAGTCACCTTATCATCCGTAGATTTTCTCCACTCCCTTCCCGGTAATCCTGACAAGCCGCAAGCCATTAGAGGAGTCTACAGAACACCCTCACCCACCACCTCTCTCCACCCCTCCCACTTGTCAATAACAATCCCCCAACAATCCACCCCGCCCCCTCTTCTTCAGCGGATGGGCCTCACTAGACTTGCGATGCAAGGGGCCTGAAAAGTTTTACTCCACAGGATGAATTCCAGGATGATGATGATGATGACAGTGATGAAGAAGAAGAAGAAGATTATGATGATGACAGTGAAGAAGAAGATGAGGAGGAGGAGGAGGAGGAGGAGGAGGAGGAGGAGGAGGAGGAGGAGAAATCTGATGCGGAGGAGAAGGAGAAAGATGATGAGATGAGGAGGTGGAGGAGGAGGAGTAGTACTAGGATGAGGAGGAAGAGAAGGAGAAAGATGATGAGGAGGAGAAGGAGAAGGAGGAGGAGGAGGAGGAGGAGGAGGAGGAGGAGGAGAAAACTGATGAGGAGGAGGAGGAGGAGGAGGAGGAGGAGGAGGAGGGACATCCTAAACGCTGGACGGTGACGTACACTCAAAACTAGTAGCGCTGTTTGTTTTCTTATGCGGCAGCAACACAGATGGATCCATGGATCGATATGGCCAGTACCAGTACCAAAAATCAACCAAGTGAGGAGGTTGATTTTTTGGAATCACTGGTCATTTGAGTCATTGCATAAAAACAACAATCAGAAACTCCTACACAACACACAGTTGGCGGTGAACAGAACTCTTTGGGTCCCAGTCACTTATAGACCATGCAATGACAACAGATTAAACAACAACGCAGTCAATATTTGAATTTCAATTAATTGCATCATGCATAATAATATTGTTGTAATAGCATGCTAATTACGGGGTAATTATGTTAAGTATGGTTAACTAGAGTGATTATCGCCCCAAATTAGCATTCAAATTGTCACAATGAGAGGGCCCACCTTGCATAATTGCATTAAAGATGTACAAAATGTTGATATAATTGTACATCTATACATGTTTGAGCAGAAACACCTCCTTGAAAAAATTTTATTGCAAATGCAACCCCATCTGCCTCCACTACTCACATGCACATGCAGACAAACACACACAAACGCACACACACACAAACACACACACAGACACACACACACACACATCTAGACGCATGCACTCGCCTTCACGTGCACACCCACATACACACACACAAGCATACAAACCCGCACACATATATATATGCCCCACAGGTGCACGCACACACACACACACACACACACACACAGTGCCTCGCATACTTGTGCACGGCAGAGCATAGCAAGTGTGAACACGTACAGCTGTTCCCCTGTTGATCAATTAAAGGCACGCTTGGGTTAAGTAATTACCTGACATTTGCGCTTACCTAACAGATGTTTCAGTGGATTCCACCAGCCGAAGGCAGAAGAGATAGAGTGCATGGGTTTGACTTGTTTGTGACAGTGTCTGAGTCCTGTGATGTGTGTGTGTGTGTGTGTGTGTGTGTGTGTGTGCGTGTGTTGTGTTGTACATTCGTGTGCGTCTGAGAGTTGGTGTCACAAACTCTGAAGGTGACGTTTTCCGAACCCACCGACGCGGCACTGCCAGTATGGTGTGTGTGTGTGTGTGTGTGTGTGTGTGTGTGTGTGGGGGGGGGGGGGGGGGGGGGGGATGGGGGGGGTTGGGTGATGCGTTGACCCCTCCCCCCAGGGGCCATGATCAAGCAAACATAAGCAGGTTCAAGCAGCAGGCCGAGACTTCCCTTAACCCCCCCTTAACACACCACACTCAGCTCTAAATTACCCTCCCTCACCCCGTCCCCCGCCTGCTGCAAAATTAACAGAGAGCCTCCACTGTCAAGGTGCGCCATACACTGTCACCTTTTTGGAGGCGGAGAACGGAGACGCTACGTTCTCATTGGACGCTGATCACAATGACAGCTGGTAGAGTAGCTCCACGGATTGGCGGCAAGATGTGAATTAATGAGGTTGGTCTTTTGCACATTCAGGTATCATCCGAGTATCATCCGGTTAGCAAGATGTCAATTTGCTAACGATTTTATCCAAAGCCAATTACAGTGAATTCAAATACTGAATTCAGGTTAGGGGAAAAACACCTTAAACCAGGAATGTTTTAAAGAGAAACACTGGACATTGGGAATCGAACCCACAACCTTTGAGCCGAGAGTCGAAACAACCAACTTCGACCACGGCGTGTTTCAGGGAAATCCTTCCTTTAAATGCTCCTGGGGAAGGGGTCAAGGCCAGCGACCCTGCCTCAGTATGGCTGGGTTATGTTTCCCTGTTCGTTCCCCATTAACAGCCTTTAGGTTTACGTCCCGTGGAACTCAGAGCTAAACAGGGGAAGAGCGTGCCCTGTGTGCATGCTCTCTGTAAGGACAAACACAAAGTGACAGCAGACAGTCACTGCCAGGTACTGACTGTCAAACTGCCGGGCATTCTCAGTCTTGTCACCAATGACAGAGACAAGATACCTTGAAGGAAGGTGTGTGTGTGTGTGTGTGTGTTTGTCAGTGTTTGGAGGGGGTTTGGGTGGGTGTGGGTGGGGGTGGGGGGGGGGGGGGGGGGGGGAGGGGGGTTAAGAAATCTGGGTCATTGGCCCCAGAGGCTGTCCCCTAGGGGTAGGGTAGGGTGGGGTGGGTGCTTGCACTGCTGATAGGCCCAGTCTTTGCATTTGCGACATTGTCTCTATATATACATGCACACACACACACACACACACACACACACATACACACACACATACAAACACACACACACACACACACACACACTCACACACACACACACACACATGCACACACACCTACAAAAACACACACATACACATACACACCTACAAACCATAACTACCACCCTGGTACACACACACACACACACATCAGCCGTTTCTCACACATACACACACAAACACACACTCACATGCATGCTGACATACGTAAAGCAGACATGCCCTCAAAACCAGCCAAGTGGATCATTGTTTCCTATTAAGAACACAAGGCTAAAGGCTGTTTGACATCTGGTTCAGCCAAAGTAAACCGTACATGAGAGAGAGAGTGAGAGAGGGAGAAAGACTCATTGTCGGAGACATCAACTATATGTTCGCTCTGTGTGTGTGTCTCTCTCTCTCTTTCGTTCTTTATTATCCCCCATGGTAAACTATTTCCCCCCTGGGATGAAGGAAGAGCTAAACAGAGGATAAGAGGGTGAGGAAGAGATAAAAGGAGAGAGGGAGAGGAAGAGAGATTGGTAAAGAGAGAGAGAGAATGAGAGAGAGTGAGGAATGGAGAGAGGAAGAGAGTGAGAGAGATAGAGGAAGAGATAGAGGCAGAGAGAGGAAGAGAGAGGACAAGACAGA
>JACYXH010000439.1:22500-52500 GCA_026745465.1 Lota lota
TGTTCATTGCAACGTCTCATCACAATGGCCTCCATTTTGGAAGCATAGGAGCATCGCAATGTTATTTATTATGTTGGTAGTCCTTTTTCTTTTATCGTTCATTAGTAATTAATAGTGGAAATGACTTGTCATTACTGAGAGGTATTATTGTGTTTTAAACTGCCAGTGTTTTTCATGCGAGACCTCGCAAAACAAAGTTTTCAGTAGCCTAAGTTAGAGTATAATTAGGCTGATTTAGGATTTAACAACTCAACGTACTGCAACTCTCCTGAGTCCTCTCAATATGGTGGAGTATAGCAAACAAAAAATCCCATGATGCATTCTGGTATACTATTCTCTGTGTATCAGAAACAATGGGTCACTTCATCATTAAGTGAAAAATACATGAAAACACAAAACACGTTTTTAAGGCTTATGTCACATGTCAATCACAAACTACTTTACAGATAAGTCAATGTGTTTCCCAGCACGCATTAATGCACACACACACACACACACACACACACACACACACACACACATACACACACACAAACACACACACACACACGTGATGTTAGGGTGGTGAAGGGTGTTGGCAGTAGTCAAAGTTTTAGGTTTTTGGTTGTATGTGTATGACAGAGAGAGAGAGAGAGAGAGAGAGAGAGAGAGAGAGAGAGAGAGAGAGAGAGAGAGAGAGAGAGAGAGAGAGAGAGAGAGAGAGAGTGTGTGTGTGTGTGCGTGCGTCTGTGTGTGTAGACGTGCAGACACATGTATTGCACATGGGTCCGTGTGTGTAGATTACGGCAAACAGAGAGAAATGGGATAGAGAGTGCGTGTCTCGACATGCATACATCTATAGGGCCACAAAACAAACATATACAATGAAAATGAGAGAATTGAGATTTGTATCACTGCGTTTATTTATCTCTTTGCGTGTGTTTGTGTATGAGTGAATAATGTGGGCTCTTTAATGTGTACACGGTATAAGCACAAGAGAGAGTGTGGAGACAGCTAGATCACAGCACCAACTTGTTGAGTCTATCTGATAGAGAGTGGCAGATACACATCGCGGAATGTGTAAATATTGTTTCTTTCCATTGTGCCATCGGATTGAACCCCATTAAAATATGCTTGACTCCGCTTTCCATGCATCAGTATTTGATCTAAAGTATTTTATTCAAACGATAACTCTTAATAAGTCAAAACTTGCTTGAGAATAAACTAAAAAGGGTATTATATTAAATGGTTCTGTGTTCGGGATTACTATTAGTTCCAGTTTTAATTTACAGTTTCCTTTGTGCTGTAATTTACAGCACAAAGGAAAGTGTCAAACAATCAAAACATTCGAGAAAACCAGTAGGCTATAATACTTTTTTTTCTTTGTGTGTTTTCTTCAACCCAACAAGGTAGGTAGTTTACATTGTACGCCCTTACTTAAACCACAATCGGTTTTCACGCGAGTGCTACTTTGTGTCGGTATTTTCTTGACTTAATTGCGTCTGGCAGGGTTCAGAGCTTTAACGCAGTGTGACTTTGTGTCATCAGGATAAGTCGCATAAAAGAGCACGGTTGAAATTGATTTGACAAATTAAAAAAAGGTAGAAGAGGCAACGAGAAGAAGTAGGGCGTTGCCGTCTCTACCGCCTTCCTTGTCTGCTCCAACGGCGAGATAATTGCGTGAAAGAACGTGAAAATGGCTTTTCCGTTTATTTTGTTCTTCAAATAACTCCCTAATCCTGTTCGATCTCTACAGAGATAAAGCGAGATGCTCTAATCTGATCCAAGGTGTGGAAGAAAGGGTTTATCACCAGAGACATTAACAGGATAACGTATAAGTTCCGACCTACGGTCTCATGCCGAATTTATACTCCATCATCGCTTTCAGTTTATTAAAACACATTGAGAATAAAAGGAGAATGATTTAGGGAGATAAAAAAAAGTCCTGTGATGAAATAGGTCATTATTAACAGCGAATAATACGAGTAAAAATAACAAAACCAAGCTTTGGGAAAATGAGGTTATGTTAGCGATGGACTGTGTTAAAAAGCACAAATGACTAACTCAATTTGGCAAAGGCTGGTTAATTGAATGTAATAGTTAAAGTATAAATGTGCGTAAATAGGTATTAATGTTGCACATAAACCAATAAAACACATGAAAGCAAATATAATAAAATGTTCTTTACTCCAAAATGTCTAGACTAAAATATATGCTGTCTATTCTCCTTGCAATTGCATTTTTTTGGTCTACTGATATATCATATGTTTTCCCAACTGAAGTCACACTGTGGGGTTTTGCTCTATCACTCCTCTTCACAATCAGAGTTGACAATGCAAAGCTATGAATCCATCAAAGTGGTGCATTGAAAGTGCTTAGTTGATTCTGTTGTTTTTTCTCTGCTGGCGAAACCTCCTATCAATGTGTACTACTATGTGGCTTTACCAATAAACCAATCCTATAAACAATAAACAGACCCCAAAGAAAGTGTGCATGTGGTATTATTATTACAGATGGATGTGATGCCGGGCCTAGCTTGGGAAAGAGGGGGCCTGTGGGGCCGGAAACGACAGATCTTTTGTTTGTCTTATTCCTGGAGGATTGGGCCCCAAGCTATACCCAGGTGAGCCCGCCTGGAGAGGGGTTAAGGTACTGCCCGGGATGTTTGAACCCCGGGCCTCATCTGTAGGATCAGTAGGGAGAGAGGTGCTTCATGTAAGATTAAAATCAGCTCAACCCTAACTGTCCTAAACTTAAGTCAGGACTGGAAATGACGAGTTTTGTTCTGATCTATTTTTACTGTGCCGTAGTTAATGAGATTATGTATACGGAAGAGTTCCCACCTTGAATGAATGCTATACGAATGAATGAATACATCCTTCATACAAATGAATAATATAATCAACAAACAGGCCAAGTCACTTCTGGTCTTATGTTCGATTGTAGTCATTCACTTTCTTTCTCCTCACCTTTACCTCATATCGACTAATTTGAAATATTTGAGGTGGAACCAGGTCGGAAAACAGAATGGAAAAAGACCCTAGAGGTTGTAGCATAAAAAGAAACACAGGATGCCAACTGTGTGTGTGTGTGTGTGTGTGTGTGTGTGTCTGTTATGTGTTGTATGTACACAACTCAAAGGTGGGAGCGCACACAGGTCATCTCAGGTTCAGAACCCACCCTCCCCATCCCATAACTCCTCTTTCCCCAACGGCTGTGGATTCAACTTCACCGAGTGGGGAAAGAGAATGAAAAGTGGGAGATGGTTTGAGGGGCTTTGTAGCAAAAGGATATGAAGCCTACCTCTAAATCCTTAAGAAAATAAGCTCACGTAAGACGGAAACATTGGCTTATCTGTGCTCAGAGAAACAGGAGAGAGAGAGAGAGTGAGAGAGCGAGAGGGAGAGAGAAAGAGATTTAGTGTTTTTCTTCGAGAAGAACAGTGTGTTCGTCCTTGTGTCTGTGCGTGTGTGTGTTCCACAGGGATTTCCTTCCACAACATCACAACCTGTCCCCTTTAAGCCATGAATATATATTTCATGATGTTAGTCTATGTTAAGTGAAGCTTTCTTTCTTATATTACTTTATAGCACATCAAGGTAGATAAAAATAAATAAAGATTAAGTGAAAGTTGAGAACCAATAATGCCATAAGTTGTCAAACTGGAGAAACATGACCAGCTGCACAACAGAATACACTATTCTTTACAAGTTTAACAATAGCAGGCAACCCACAAAAGTGAGACTCTGCTCTTCTGTGGTTTATACTTTTCCCTTCAAACAAAAACCGGTAAAGAAGCTACACTCTTCAGATGTCCAGGGCCGATTCCTCCCTCTCCGTTCCAGCGACCAGACGGGGAAAGCTCAAACCATTCTCCTGTGAAGCCAGGGAGATTGTCTCTGACTGCACACAGCTCCCGGTGCTTCACTGACAGCAGAGAGGACACTTGCTTTTCCTCAGTGCCGATTCCATTTGTCTTTCATTTTTTTCTCCGGGAGAAAGTCGATTTTCCGATGCACCTCGGCCCAGTCAGCCACAGTGAACACATGTGGGATGGGGGTGGAGTGTACGTGTGTGTGTGTGTGTGTGTGTGGGGGGGGGGGGGGGGGGGGGGGGGGGGGGGGGGTTGATAAATGGACCTCAAGGTGTTCAGTCACCTGGAGCCGTGCGTTCGGAGTGTCTCGTCGAGGGGTCCCTGTGCACGCGGCCCCGCAGTGGTGTACTGGGCCACGTGGTGTGTGTGTGTGTGTGTGCATTTCTTTCTCTCTTTTCAGCGTTCTCAAAAGCTGCAAGGTGCCTTCGTTTGGAGTCTCTTCTTCAACATTGCTATTCTCCTTAACTTTTACTCTCGTCTCTCTCCCCCCTTCTCAAGTCAAGTCAGGTCAATTGCATTTGTATAGCCCTCAATCACAGTCTCAAAGGGTTTTACAGGCCATACGTGTATGGACACCCCTTGCCCCCCAAAGGGCAAGAAAAAAAAAAACACCCTTATTTATCGAGGAAGAAACTTTGATAAGGAACGCAGAGCGGGGGATCCCACCTTCCAGGGATGGTTAGGGGTTCGATGGGTGCCATAATTGACAGACCTAGTAGTATAACAAGCTACAATTTTCCATGGTGATGAGGTGCTGGCCGGTGAGCAAGCTGGTAGCTGTCAGGTGGGGGGGCAGGCGTCCAGTCATGATCACAGCAACACACCAAAACAGAGACAGCATTATGGTTAGATGGGGCAGGGTGGGCAAAAAACCCTCTAATCTAATATCTATCAACAGCCGGTGTAGGCTTGTGCTGGCTAACAGGTTGATTTAGCCCTCGTCTTTTCTCCCCCCTCGTGAGAGGGGAGCTAGAGAGATTAATCTTGCCTGTGGAGACTGTTGCCGGAAATCAGAAAGACTAAAAAGCGTAATACATCCTGAAGTTTGGACTAGGTGGTTCATCTCAAACATGTCTCCTCTGTAGGTGTGGTGTTTTATGGCTTTGTGTGTGTGTGTGTGTGTGTGTGTGTGTGTATTCTTCATTGTCACACCACTTTTACACATATGTATATATACACACATATATATATATATATATATATATATATATACATATACACACATATAAATATATTTATATATATACACACATATATATATACACATAAATATATACGTATATATATATATATATTATATATATACATATACATACATACATACCGTACATACATACATGCATACATACATACATACATACATACATACATACTGTATATTATATTATGTGTAATATTAATCAACTCTGAACTGCTTGGGATCATTTAAAAGGGAACTTGGTGGTTTACAACACATCCCCTCCCCTTTTTCTCAGCTTGAATTGCGAATGTACAGTTGTAAAATACTATGTAAAGTGAAAAGTGCTACTATACCATATCATCAACAGTGCTAACTACTGCCCCATTGACAGAACAGTGCTAACTGCTAACCCCTATACAATAAAAACAGCTGTACTTACCACACCATTAAAACAGTGCGAACACCTACACCATTTAAACAGCGGCACTAGCACTGCACATTGGAAACTATTAGTGCTAATACTACACCATTAAAACAGCAGTTCTTACCAGCACATCATTAAAATATTGCTAACCCCTACACTACTAAAACACCAGTAGCCCTACTTATCAACACAACAGTGCTAACCACTACATCATTGAAACAGCAGTACTTAACAGTACACCATTAAAACCATGCTTACCTCTTCAACATTGAAACAGCAGTGCTAACATGGCCTAACAGCAGTACACCTACTTCCCAGTTCACAATTGAAACATTAGTGCCAACCACTACACCGCTGAAAGACTTTGGCGTACACTCGTCTCGGGGTCAATAGCTCAGACGACACTTCCCAGACTTTATGATGATGGTGATGATGATGTTGATGATGATACTGTTTGGAAATAAGTGGGGGTCCGTGATGAAAAAAAAAAGAACAGGCGACGAGAGGGTGTGAAATAAGAGCCCTTGACCACCACGCAGAAACAATGAAGCCCTGACCTTCTTAAACAGGCGGGATAAGTCAGGGGCCCCAAAGGGCCACTCACCGAGGACCCCCCGGTCTCCTCTCGTGTCCAGGCGTCTTGATTAGTTCTCGAGACGGCGAACACGAGGAAGGCCTGATTGCAATAACACCGACCAGTTCATGATGATACGTGCACTTCTTCAGTAAAGACGAAGGAGCAAATCTGTGGCGCATGTTAAGTTAACTTATATCTTAATATAGAGCTTACTGTTTTAGAGACTGTTTTAGCTAGGTTAGCAAGCTAATTTGCTAGCTAACTAGTCAATAGTTAGCTGCTTGTATTTGCCCTTCTGTGGCTGTAGTCTTGTTTTTACTTTTCCCTTCCAACAAAAACCGGTAAAGAAGCTACACTCTTTAGACCTCCAGGTCCAGTTCCTCCCTCTCCATTCCAGCAAGTAGATGGGGAAAGCTCAAATAATTATCCTGTGAATACCAATAGTATCTTAATATAGAACCTACTTTAGGCCTATATGATTTATACAGTGATTCTGTGCCAGTATATATATATATAAAATTGTCCTTGTCAATTTGAATATTTTCTCTAATCAATTAATAATTTTGTAAAAACATGAAAGCAATGTTTAAGTAAGTCACCAGTGCCCATAGATTATTATAGACTATACATTTCCTGAGTAAAGTAACATATATTTAAATTACTGAAGTTATAATTAGGAATGTAATTGATAAATGCCAAAAATGCTTAAGCGATGAATGCAGATAGTATATTAGTAACGGTCTAGTTGCCAAGTTCAACCCCCTGATTGGCTCCGCCTACCTGTAAGCAACCAATAGGAAAATGCAGACTCCTTCACCTGCTCCATGTGAACTTGTACTGTTAATCACCGTCAGTAGCTTTGGAAGAAATTTATATTTTAAAGACTTATTTCTTAGGCCAAACCAGTGGCGAAAACTAGTTGCCACGGGCCCTGTTGAGTGATTTATTTATTATAAATCTATAAAGACACATGCACGTCTATACATTAGCACGTGCACACACATGCGCATACACACGCCACGCTATTAAACAAGTTAACCTGTTGCACATTGATTGCTCAATGTGCAACAGGTGTGCAGCCTCACCCAGCCCCGGAGCCCAAGCCCAATATTGTTTTCTGAAATATTATACAATCATGATGAGTTGTCGGGTTAGTCATTCCCTCCACCATACTTTTGTTACTTAGGACCGGGACTGGGCTGACTCCCGACCGGGTCCAGTGCCCGGGGCCCCCCATATACTCACGCCGCTGGGCCATACCCCGCGTCATCCTGAGACGGCAGAAGCAACCCATGGATGAGTCCTAGTACCCCCCTGATCAACGCTTCTAGGTATCCAGTCTCCTGCAACTCACCTACAGACGGCCCCAGCAGAAGTGCGTATCTAAAGCCCTTTTCACATATGAACTCCGGAATTGTCCAGAGTTGCCCTTTCACACACGTAGCCCACAACAGGAGATTGTCCGTGTCAGAAGTGTTCTCTCGTACTGGATATGCTCCGTTTGGTTGAGGCGAGGGGGCAGGACATGTCGCAAAAAGTAGGCTGCGGAATTCGGTGTTTTTTTTTCTTTAAGTCAGATGGACTGTTGACAAGAGAGAGGGCAAGAGGGGTAATGTGAAGCAGATAGGGTGTATGTCCCGCTCTAATGTTTCGTTCGACACACAAATGCCCTTGTTCTCTCTTTCTCTCTGTCCATCTCATTCACACGCATTGCCCTGTCCTTTCTTCCGTCTTCCTCTCTTTCGTTTTTTCCACCGCCGCCCTGTTCACATTCGTCCCCATCTTTACTTTTCTCCATCTTTGTTGTCTCCTTAACTCTCTCTATCACTCTTCCTCCTGCAGCGTTTACACTTGTCCGCCCCCCCCCCCCCTCTATATTACAAACACATGTACACATACACACGGTGGGTGTGTGTGAGTTCATTTTTTACTTCCTCTCTCTGCCTCTCGCACTCTCTCTCCCTCTTCCTCTCACTCTCTTTATCATAGACACACACCTTACACACATCACTTTTACTCTCTCACCATCTCTATATTAAACACACCAAGGTTCAAGCTTATCCTCACAATCACATACCTTTGCACACACACACACACACACACACACACACACACACACACACACACACACACACACACACACACACACACACAAAGATAGACACTTTTATTTAACTATGTTGAACTCTCCTAGTCTCTCTCCCTCTCCCCCTCCCTCTCCCTCTCCACTCCCCCTCTCTCCCTCTCTCCCTCTCTCCCTCTCTCCCTCTCTCTCTCTCTCTCTCTCCCCCCCTCTCCCATAGTGATGTCAGGTTCAGTTGACCGGATATTGAGGGGTAGAGACCCTTGCCTGTGTGATGTGCCGTGAAGTAATGAATAAATAAAGACATAGAACATAAGACAATGACACATTACGGGCCACTGCACATAATCCAGGCTCCCCAGAATCGTTACCGTCTTGATGTCAAGCGAAACAGTACATTAAATTGGTTAAAGACACTCCGTTATGGATAACACTATACTATATATATATATTCCTGGAAATAGTGCTACAGCTCATGGTCATTTCCTGCAGATGTGTGGAGAGGGACTGGGGTGGGGTTTAAACTGAATTTCACCTTAGGGTGCTTCATGCTTTGAAAGGAACAGAGTGGAGGATTATGAATGAATACAGGTTTGGCCACTCATGTGCGCTGGTTTTATGGATGATTTGCATGGATTCCACGACACTGTGGTTCAAGGGTGCCGTCAAATTTGTCATGAAAATGTGCTTTCAGATCCAGCCAAGGGGGTTATACACACACACACACACACGCACACACACAAACACACACACATACACGCACACACATACACACACACTCACACACTCTCACACACATACAGACAGACGCACACACACTCTCACACACACACACACACACACACACACACACACACACACATACACGTACCCCAGAGACACATGGAGGAACACAAACATAATCCCATGACTGAGAAAGTTGAAAGGGGGTATCTCTGACGATGGCATGCCATATCAGAGATCTTTGCATATATTTAACGCAGCACCAGATGATCTTTCTAGATGAAGGGGTCTGTCTCTTTCAAGAAAACCACAGACACGCTAGAAATACATTTTTCGCCAGGGTTCAGTATGGCATGATGTTTGTTCTGTGTTTCTGTCACAAGTTTTTTTTTTTTTTTAATTTAGACATGATACATTATTGAAAGAAAATGTCATTGAATTTACTCACCCTTTTACTCACCCACGGTTTTTCCATTAAAAAAAACACATTAATATTTCTGTGTCAATTTATCCACAAGGAGGATCCACAACACCACAACATTTTGAAACATCTCACACTCAAACCCAGATTTAGCTTGGAGGTCTACGGAGGGTGTTGCATTAGCATATGTGTGTATGTTACGCCCTTGAATAGGGGGAGAAATAATCACGAGAAATCTGACGATGTTTCTTCAATGGTAACCTTTATTTTCTAAAGGAAAATACGTGGGCGGAGACAAAAGCAATTGATCTCAGATTACCAAATTCAAACCACTCTGCTGATCAAGGATTAAGACTCTTACGTCCTAAATTACACAATAACAATGTAAACAATATAATATAAACACCTTTTTAGCATTTTAACCCTTTAAAAACATGTGACAGATTTGAACTGTTTTAAACAATTGTATGCTTTCACTCATTCACTATGAACTGCTTCTCGTATAATCTTTTAAACATTCTCGCAGACCATGAACTTATTACTTTTTTAATACCAGGCTATCAGTATGTACATATGCATATCCTTCCTCTTTTCTCTCTAGCTTATTTTAGTGTTATGGTCGATCCCTAATGAAAAAAAGAAAAACAGTTTAGCGGTTTAACTTCGGAAAGGTGCAGCATTTGTTTAACGGCTTTATGGAGGGCGGGTATGTGTGTGTGTGTGTGTGTGTGTGGGGGGGGGGGGGGGGGGGCGGGGGTGCACCATAATGGCCGTGCACCATAAGGCTGTGACACAAGTGGATACCTGGGGGTCTGTGTTGGTGGGGAGGGGAGGGGGAACGGGGGACGGGGGACGGGGGACGGGTAGGGGGAAGGAGAGAGACCAGGGTGGCATGGGGGTTTATTGTGAAATCAGACCATAATACCATACCACAAAACCACTCTTGAACCCTACGCACACGCACACACATACACACACGCACGCACGCTCGCACATACACACACACTCTGAAGTGAATACTGCCATCCACCTGTGTTTTCTACTTCACATTTTGAGGAACAGAAGGACGCTGAGGGAGCAAAACGAACATGCCATATATTTAACAGTGCAAATTAACTATAGAAATACATTGACTGATACATATTTGTAGATATTAACTTTATACCAAATGGGTATATTTGGTACAATGGTCATGTGTTTAATTCCCTGGGTAGTTTGATAAATAGACGTCAAAATAGCAAGGATTTTAAATCCTGCTGTTATTAAAACTACATTTTTGTTGAGGAAATTGGGTGCGATTTTTAAATCCAATAAAATCGAAATAATCTTTAAATATAGTTCTTTATTAATCCCCCGTAGGTTAATTCCGATGTTTGCTCAGCGTTAAACCCTTTTGTTTGCTATTCTTTGAGCCAAATAGCATTAGCATACTTTTTTTATATATTTTTCCTGTTGATTTTTTTAAGGTTCTGTATTCCATAGTTAATATATATAGCTATTTGAACCTAATAACTGTCAACCAGAGCCTTGCTTGATGGCGCGGTCTCCATTCGATTTGCATAGATATGGCCGCGTCCTTTACCGTTTTCAAACGTACCGCACCGCGTAAATGAAGAGGCCGCGGGCAGCCGATGATGAAGTGCACCTCTCCACATTAGACGCTCTCTCTCTCCCCCGCTTTCTCTCCCTCCCTCCCTCCCTCCCTCCCTCCCTCCCTCCCTCCCTCCCTCCTCCCTCCCTCCCTCCCTCCCTCCCTCCCTCCCTCCCTCCCTCCCGCTCTCTCTCTCTCTCTCTCTTTCTCATTCTCCCACTCTCTCTTGCTCTCTCTCTGCCGCTTTCACCGGCAAATCAACTGTAGCTTTTCCCTTTTTAAGACCTACCAAGTCATTTCCATGGCTTGATGCAAAACAGGAGGAGGGAGTGTACGTAATGACTTTATTTGCTAATAAGAATAATTAAAGCGTGGCCAGAGGCTAGCTCTATTAGCAGAAACGTGAACGATAGGCGATGTGTTTATCTTTTGCTAATTGTCGCAGGCAAATATTTTATTAGTGTCGGAACAACCCTTTGCCAACGCGCGATGTGACCTGAATCTTCAAGGGGTCCTCCTGAACGGAATATAGGCGTTTTTATTTCGTTTTTTTCATTTGCTACAGGCGCTTAAGATAGACTATGAAATTCCCATTAACGTTGGATAAACAACTAGAAAAAAATGCTACCAAAGAAATTAATTTAAATGAATCGTATCTGATCACAGTTTTCTTTCTTTACAGAAGCATCCTGTTTCGCCAGTTCAATCCCTGTCTTGGAATGGGCTGGGTAGTGGGGGGTGGGGGAGCTCCTATAAACTTGAGCTGGAGTTTATCGAAGCATCGTCATTGTTTTGATTTTGACCGCTTATTTTTTCTTAAACAAATGTCCACGTCCAACAGCCCTTGAAACAAGGTTTCTTCATGATAAGGTGGTCTTACGCAACCACGGATGGGCAGAGGCATCTGTGTATATGTGGGGAAGGTCATTCATGTCCACATTAAACAGGGGGTGGGTGCGGTGTCGGGGGGTGGGGGTGGGGGGTTGCATGTGGATGGGCAAATGGGAAGAGTTTTGATGGTTCACTGCGACATTGCTCAGACGGCGATGCCATCATTACCTTAACTCCCTATCTGCCTCTTCCCCCGGCCTAATGAACCTGGCTTTGCATGGGTTGATGGGAGGCGGGGAGAGGGGTCAGCTAGTGCTAAAAATGTAGGCGGCAGACTGACAGCGCCTCGAAGTGCCTACAACGGCAAGAGAAAAACACTATGAAGTGCCCCATTTGGCCGGTGGAAAGAAAATGGAGTCCTTGGTGCCAAACCTGTAAATACACGGACCAATGCACTGACACAGGGATTCAAAGAGAGGGGAGAGTGACAGAGAGTCTCACAGAGAGAGAGAGAGAGAGAGAGAGAGAGAGAGAGAGAGAGAGTGAGAGAGAGAGAGAGAGAGAGAGAGAGAGAGAGAGAGAGAGAGAGAGACACAGAGACAGAGACAGAGACATTAAGAGACAAAGACAAGGCTAGCCAAGAACAAAACGTCAAAGCCAAAACCAATATCTAATAAGGTGTGTGGTTAAGTGGCTACCTTTTGAAAGCTAGAACATTGGACACGGTTCAGATGGCAAACCTCCTCACGCCCCAGATGTTGCCCTTTCAGAGTAGGGTAGGCCATTATTCACGGGCAGAGAGCTTCCATGACGTGTCGCTCGCCTGCTTTATGCTTCACAGGCACTTGTAAAAATCCAGTGGTGCACAAGTTACCAAAGAGGCTAACGCGTTGTAATGGGCCCCGACACTTGTCAGCTCCCGTTTCACTCACTCGCGTTAGCAGCAGCTAGCATTGGTGCGGTGTGCCAAGTGAACCAGTGTTTATGTAAATAGTGACATGGTCTATCGGCTAAAGTTCACCGCTCTCTTCTTACCTCCCTCCTTCTCTCTTCTCTCTCTCTTTCACGCTCCCTCGCTCCCTCACATCATGCCAGTGTAGAAGATGAGGTTGGTTGTGTCTTCATGACGCGTCTGAACCACGCTCGAACTGGCAGCACAGCATGGAAGACGAACCTTGACAGCGTGTCTGGAAAGGTGTGAGAGAGCCAGGTAGACCTGACACCTCTCTCTCTCTCTCTCTCTCGTTTTTTTTTCTCTCTCTCTCTCTCTCTCTCTCTCTCTCTCTCTCTCTCTCTCCCGAAGGTGCCATGTTTGACGCAGTTGCTGTTGGATCAAGTGAGAGGTCAACACCCCTGGAATAGACTTGTCAAATTAAGGAGTTCTCACTGTTTCACTGCCAACAGGCACTAATTAGTTGAACACGCGTATGCGTGCACGCACACAGGCAGGCAGGCAAACACACAGCAAGCACGCAGGAACATACACACAAAGATACAAACGCTCACTCTCTCTCACACACCCACACAAACTGACTCTCTCACAAACATCCACACTCACTTTCTCTGACACACACACACACAAACACACACGTATAACAGTTGGTTGGCTGGTTGGGTGGGGTTCCCCAGGGGCCAGGCACCTGACAACTGCCAGTTTAAAGAAATGTACAGAATGTGTATTCTACTCAACGTACACCTTTGTCTTTCAGTATCGTGTAAGAATATCACAACATTTGTGATACTGGTACATTTGGTTGAGCAAAGCTAAGGCATTTGTGTACTTTATTGTAGAACGTGTATTTGTCTGATGTTTAGTTTGTGTTTGCGTGTTACCTACATGCAAATGTTTAGTTTGACAGAAACTGGTGTATACTTCTAAATCCGTTTCTGGTTTGCCTTCCAACGAAGCAACCACACAAAGGTAGGCATTGTTTGTATTTGAGTGTGTTGCGATGTGTGTGTCAGTGTTAATTTTCCCCTCCCTCCTCCGTAGATAACTGTGTTGTCACAGTTCAACTGCCTCTGTTTTCCATATTTTATAAATAGCCAGGAGAAAAGTATTAATTATCCTTGTACAATTTAATGCATGGCGTGGTTTAACCTTTCAGGTTCCCGCTAAACACCAACATAACAAGGCACATCCGTGGCGGGGCCCATCTGATTTATGACGGGGGGGCCTAAATCTTGTATTTTAAATTTGGGTCGGACGGCAATCTGCATACATTTTAAATATGACTCCCCCTCCTCTCATCCGACACAGCACCCCCCCCCCCCCCCCCTCCCCTCCGCCCTCCCTGTGTCCTCGTGTCTCGGGGGCCCTCATTACGTATTCAAAGAAGATTTTTTTTTTTTTTTTGTACACACACATTTTGGTGTGTGTCACCTTAGATTAAATTATTACCGTTTTGCTGCCTTGCCGGGGCCCCGGCTCCGGGCCCCTTATTTACAAGAATCAATGAAAGCGTAATGAAAATCCATTTTTCATACTATGGGGCCTTCACTATCCTTTATTTAGTTAGCTGTGTCTAAGCAAGCAATTCATTCTGTGTAAATGCCACCGTGTATTCCAAAAAAAGACGGAAAAAAGGTGGGCATTAGTACACCCTTCCTGTGCCCCCCCCCCCCCCCCCCCCCCCCCCCTGAAATAAATCTAAAGACGATTTGCATGACTTGGTTTTAAGTGTGGCGAGAGGGCACGGGCTGTGAGCCAACACATACACACACATACACACACACACATATATGGATCACTATATCCCGCCTTGAAAAACATCTCCGCGGGACTTGATAGGTTTACGGTAGGTAGGTTGAGCCTGCGCTTTTAATGCCCTAGCTATTTAAATAAACACAGCCCTCCATGGTAACAAAATCACAAAACTCCCCATTTGGCACCACAGAACAACGTAAAACGGTGACAGTGACAAAAAAAATTGTCTCTCTCATACAGTGCACAGTTCGGAACTAATGTATTACATTTATGTGTCTTTTGCATTACAATCACATAAATGAAGTATGCGGGGACTTACCGTGTGCGGTCTGCCCTGAGGGTCACCGTAACATGAATGACGAATCAGACCGGCCCACAGAGCGATTTGCGTGACTGAGAGTTAATAAAAAGTGTGAGATACACGTGCGCCGCCGTGGCTTTAAGTGTGCACAGGCAGCGCAAGGCAGTGTCGTCGAGGTGGTGACAACTGCTCGCCCTCCGGCACCAAAAGGGTAATATTGCTAGTTTTGAACGAAAGGGTTCCTGAAGAACACAGAGAAATTCAAGTTTAATAAAGATACATTATAAAATCACTAAATTGTGCATTTCTGTCAGCTATTATTATTATAATTTTTTTATGCAGGTTCAAATTGGATTAAATGCACTGATATAGGTAGAGGTAGGACAGTAGAGTAGTTTAGGATTGCATAAATGGATTTGATTATGTTCGATCAGATTAGATTTGATTAGAAGAATACATTGTTGCGGTAGGTAAAACACAAAGATCAATGCATAGGGGATTTGCGTAATTTTTTTTTATTTAAAGGGAGACACATTGAGATGGCCTCTCTGAATTACACCCCCTCTTCTTTCAATCTACCACTGAGATATTGTCAAGGACACCAAAGTCCATTCATACCCCGTTGGATCACAGACATCTCTCTCTCTCTCTACCTCTCTCTCTCTCTCTCTCTCTCTCTCTCTCTCTCTCTCTCTCTCTCTCTCTCTCTCTCTAGTTGTTACGTAGAGCTTCACGCACTCCCAAGTAAGTTGAGATGTCATTGCTTCGTAAGAAAATGAGGACGTGTGTGTGTGTGTGTATGTATGTGTGTGTGGTGGGGGGAGGGGGCATGAATCTGCAATTGAAAAAGAAGGAAAGAATTGCAGAAATTGACATAGAATAACACTCCTCACCACCATTACCACAAACACACACACACAAAAACACACACAAATACCCACACGCACATCCACTATACCCTGCTCTCTGTCTCGCCCGTCCTGGCCTTTCCAATCCCTTAGCTGATACTTCCACTCAATTAGTGTGTGTGTGTGTGTCATTGTATGCATATGTGTGCGTATGTGTGTGCATGCCTGTGTAGGCATATGTGAGCGAATATGTATGTGTGTGCATGTGTGCGTATGTGTGTGTGAATATGTAGGTATGTGTGTGCGTTTGCCTGTGTGTGTGTGTGTGTGTGTGTATCCAATCCGTCCCGATGTGGCGTTGTGCCCTTTCAAAAGGCGTGGCAGCGTTTGCCAGCGAGTGCCTTGATTAAGGGCGTATTAAACAGGTTTAAATAAACCTCCATGTAATGGCACATCATTTGTAAGAAGCTATTAGTGAGACGCAGGTCCCAGAAAATTGCGCCGCCTTTATTTGCATGAAAATGCATCCATTGCGCCCCCGAACCCCCCCCCCCCCCCACACACACACACACTCTCTCCCTGACGTAGGAGCGTCCCGTTCCTAAATCGCCGCAGCCCGAAAAGGTGACATTTCAATCGTTTTAACCACACCCACCCCACTCTGTAACACACCCACACCCACCCCACCCTGTAACACACCCACCCTGTAACACACCCACAGCCCACCCTGTAACACACCCACACCCACCCCACCCTGTAACACACCCACCCTGTTACACACCCACAGCCCACCCTGTAACACACCCACACCCACTCCACCCTGTAACACATCCACACCCCACCCTGTAACACACCCACCCCACCCTGTAACACACCCACACCCACTCCACCCTGTAACACACCCACACCCCACCCTGTAACACACCCACACCCACCCCACCCTGTAACACACCCACACCCACCCCACCATGTAACACACCCACACCCACACCCCACCCTGTAACACACACACATACACTGTTACGTTGTCTGTTACGCTGACAGGACGAGAACCCAAATGCGGACACTACGAGGCGGAGATGTGATATATTCCAAAAAGATTTATTTTACAAAAGAACAGGTTAGGGGTAGACAGGGAGAGAATAACGATATCTGTTTACTGGAACGAAGTAACTAACACGAGGTGGCTAAACAACGATCTGGCACCGGCTGCTAGGAAGACTGGTGATTAAGTAGAGTGCGGTGATTGTTTAATTGAAGGCTGGTGTGGAAAGCAGAGTGCACGAGGTGGAATAGCAGCCGGCGCCCCTAGGTAGTGGAAGAGGGTGTCATGACAGTAACCCCCCCTCTACGGACGCCTCCAGGCGGACGCACAGGATGGTCAGGGTGCAGACGGTGGAAGTCCTTAATGAGAGTAGGGTCAGGGATGTGACTCCGCGGAACCCAGGAGCGTTCCTCTGGTCCGTACCCCTCCCAGTCCACAAGGTACTGGTGGCCCCGGCCGCGACGACGCACATCTAAGAGACGACGAACTGTCCAGGATGGGTGGTCGTCGATCATCCGGGGGGGTGGCGGCGCTGGGGTGGGGGGCGACAGTGGGCTGGAGGAGACGGGCTTAAGCTGGGAGACGTGGAAGGTGGGGTGAACACGGAGAGACGAGGGGAGTTTGAGACGGACGGCACAGGGATTAACAATGGACTCGACAGGAAACGGGCCGATGAAGCGGGGGGAGAGCTTCTGGTTGAACCCCTTCAGGGGGAGGTCCTTGGATCGAAGCCAAACTTTCTGTCCCGGGATGTACTGGGGGGCTGGAAGGCGATGCTTGTTTGCTTGCCGCTGGGAGCGAGACGATGCCTGGAGAAGCGCAGCCCGAGCGCGTTTCCATGTGCGCTGACATCGTTGCAGGTGGGCCTGGACCGAGGGAACAGAGATCTCTGCCTCCAGGGAGGGAAATAGGGGTGGCTGGTACCCCAGAGAGCACATAAAGGGGGAGAGACCTGTGGAGGCGTTCACAAGGGTGTTGTGTGCGTACTCCACCCAAGCGAGTTGAGAGCTCCAAGTCGCGGAGTTGGTCTCTGTGATGCAGCGAAGGGTGGCCTCCATCTCCTGGTTAACCCTCTCCGACTGGCCGTTGGACTGGGGATGGTATCCCGAGGAAAGACTGACCGAGATCCCCAAGGCTGTACAGAAGGCGCGCCAGACTTGGGAGGTGAACTGAGGACCTCGGTCCGAAACTACGTCCACCGGGATACCATGCTGACGGAAGACGTGGGAAACAAGGAGATCCGCGGTCTCCCTGGCAGAGGGAAGTTTTGGGAGGGCTAGAAAATGGGCGGACTTGGAAAAGCGGTCGATCACCGTGAGAATAGTGGTGTTCCCTTCCGAAGGGGGGAGACCGGTGACGAAGTCCAGAGCAATGTGGGACCAAGGACGACTGGGAATGGGGAGGGGACGAAGTAAGCCGGAGCGGGGTTGGGTGGAGGTCTTGTTGCGAGCGCAGGTGGAACAAGCCGCGATGAATGAACGGACATCCACGTTCATGGTTGGCCACCAGAACCGACGGCGAACGAAGTCCAGGGTACGGGTCACACCTGGATGGCAGGATAGTTTGGAGGCGTGGGCCCAAGAAAGGACTCTTGTGCGTTCTGAATCCGGGACGAATAAGCGATTGAGAGGACCATTACCAGGGTCAGGCTGATCTCTCTGGGCCTGAATTACAGCTGATTCGACCTCTAATGTGAGAGCCGCGACTAGGCAAGTGGGCGGAAGAATGGGCTCGGGGTCCGGTCTGGAGTCTTCGGGAGAGTGGAGGCGGGAGAGAGCGTCGGGTTTGATATTTCGAGATCCTGGGCGGTAGGTTAAGGTAAACCTGAAACGGCCAAAGAATAGGGCCCACCTGGCTTGCCGGGAGTTTAGTCTCTTAGCTGACTGTATGTATTCAAGATTCCGGTGGTCGGTCCAGACAACGAACGGCAGTTCGGCGCCCTCCAGCCAGTGTCGCCATTCCTCCAGCGCTAATTTTACGGCCAGTAGCTCTCGGTTGCCTACGTCATAATTCCTCTCGGGAGGCGTCAAGCGGCGAGAGAAAAAGGCGCACGGGTGCATTTTCTGATCTGAGGAGGAGCGCTGGGAGAGAACCGCGCCCACGCCGGTGTCAGAAGCGTCGACCTCCACAACGAACTGGTTGGCGGGGTTGGGTTGAATGAGGATCGGAGAAGAGACGAAGCGCTTCTTGAGGGCTGCGAACGCTGTTTCGGCCTCCGGAGTCCACAGGAAGCGGCTCCTAATTGAGGTCAAGGCCGTGAGGGGTGCTGCGACCTGGCTGTAGCCACGGATGAAACGCCGGTAGAAGTTGGCGAAGCCCAGGAACTGCTGGAGCTTCTTGCGAGAAGTGGGAGTGGGCCACTCGGTCACCGCTGAAACCTTTGCAGGATCCATCCTCACTTGTCCCTGGCCGATGATGTACCCCAGGAATGAAGTGGAAGTGACGTGGAACTCGCACTTCTCAGCCTTCACGAATAGCCGGTTCTCTAGTAGCCGCTGGAGAACCTGCCGGACGTGAACCTTATGCTCCTCCAGCGACGCGGAGAAAACGAGGATGTCATCTAAGTAGATGAAGACGGAATGATTCAACATGTCACGAAGGACGTCGTTGACAAGAGCTTGGAAGACCCCGGGGGCGTTGGTGAGACCGAATGGCATTACCAGATACTCAAAATGTCCCAGAGGTGTGTTGAATGCGGTCTTCCACTCATCCCCCTCCCTGATGCGGACCAGATGATATGCGATGCGAAGGTCGAGCTTTGAAAATATCGTGGCGCCGTGGAGGGGAATAAAGGCAGAGCTGATCAAGGGTAGGGGGTACTTGTTCTTAACGGTGATGTTGTTCAGGCCTCGGTAATCAATACAGGGGCGGAGAGAGTGGTCCTTCTTGGCGATGAAGAAGAAGCCTGCTCCAACCGGGGAAGACGAGGGACGGATAATCCCGGCTGCTAGAGACTCCTGGATATATTGTTCCATGGATACACGTTCCGGGCGAGAGAGGTTGAATAAGCGACTGCTAGGCAGGGGGGCTCCAGGAAGCAGATCAATGGCGCAATCATATGGGCGATGAGGTGGCAGAGACATGGCGTGGGCCTCGCTGAAGACCTCTGCGAGGTCGTGGTACGTCTCTGGAACCGAGGACAGGTCGGAAGGGGGTGGTGGCGGGGCTCGGGATTCAGAGGAACAGGGGGACTGTGCAGAACGGAGACACTGCGAAAGACAGAATGGACTCCAGGACGTTATGCGGCCCGCTCTCCAGTCGACATGGGGATTGTGAATCTGTAACCAAGGCAAACCCAGAACTACAGGGGTGAAAGGACAGTCTATCACATGAAGGGAGATATACTCACTATGATTACCGAAGATCAACAGGGAGACGGGAGACGTCCGACGCTCCACTCGGGCGAGAGGTTTCCCATTGAGTGCCTGGGCCTCTAGTGGAGACTCGAGAGGCGAAGTCTCAATCCCCAGTTGTTTGACCAGCTCACGGTCGATGAAAGACTCGTCTGCCCCCGAGTCCAGGAGGATCGAGAGCTGTTGGGATTGGTCCTGCCAGGATAAGATGGCGTCTAGTAGAGGTCGGGGAGCCGAGGGGTTGAGCGTTTGACTCACCAAAACCCCTCGAGTTATTGGCGAGCCGGACCGTTTCCCGGGCGAATGGGACAGGAGGACCGATAATGGCCCGACTGACCACAATACAAACAGGCCCCAGACCGCATACGACGCTCCCTCTCGTCAGACGTGAGGTGGGTGCGGCCCAACTGCATAGGTTCAGGTTCAGGAAAACGTGCGGGTTCATTTCCGGTTGAGGTAAATCCAGGGGGAGGTGGCCGGAAGACAGGAGAATACCGGAGTGTACGTTCGCGTTGTCGTTCACGCAGCCGGTTATCCAAACGAATGGCAAGGGAGATTAGGTGGTCCAAACTCGGGGAATCATCTCGAAACGCCAACTCGTCCCGGATGGTGTCAGAGAGCGCGTTTGAAAAAACTCCCAGCAGAGCCTCTTCGTTCCACCCACTCTCTGCAGCCAGGGTGCGGAACTCCACCGTGAACTCAGCGACGCTTCGCGTTCCTTGGCGTATCGATAGTAAACGTTGAGAAGCCTCTCTGCCTCTGATCGGATGATCGAAGACCTTGCGCATCTCCTCGGTGAATCTCGAGTAAGAGGAACAAATCTCCGACCCTCGCTCCCACAACGCTGTAGCCCAGGCAAGGGCATCGCCTTTCAGCGCCTCGATTATATAAGCGATGCGTGACTTCTCGGACGGATAGGTGAGCGGCTGGAGCTCAAACACAAGGGAGCACTGTACCAAAAATGCATCGCAAGATCCCAGGTCACCCTTGTAGCGTTCAGGAGCGGGGATGGAAGGTTCTCGGGAAGACGTCGGGGAAATCGAAACGGCGGGTTGAGACGCCGGAGTCCCGATGGACGGTAACGACGCGCGGAGCTCGCTGAGCGTCTGGGTCACCCCTTGGAGAGTTGTAGCGAACTCCTGGAACGCCTGCTCATGTTGACCAAGCCGAACCCCTTGGTTGGAGATTACTTGCCGTAACGAATCAATGTCCGCTGGGTCCATATTGGCCAGATCGTACTGTTACGTTGTCTGTTACGCTGACAGGACGAGAACCCAAATGCGGACACTACGAGGCGGAGATGTGATATATTCCAAAAAGATTTATTTTACAAAAGAACAGGTTAGGGGTAGACAGGGAGAGAATAACGATATCTGTTTACTGGAACGAAGTAACTAACACGAGGTGGCTAAACAACGATCTGGCACCGGCTGCTAGGAAGACTGGTGATTAAGTAGAGTGCGGTGATTGTTTAATTGAAGGCTGGTGTGGAAAGCAGAGTGCACGAGGTGGAATAGCAGCCGGCGCCCCTAGGTAGTGGAAGAGGGTGTCATGACATACACCCCATCCTGTAACACACCCACATACACACCCACCCCACCCTGTAACACACCCACACCCACCCCACCCTGTAACACACCCACCCTGTAACACACCCACACCCCACCCTGTAACACACCATGCGCGGAGTTTGCGGGGGGGGGGCAGGGGGGGCCCCCTGGCGGCGGCTGAAACGGGTAATTGCATTGTTTCAACCAAAAAAAATTTGCATTCTTTAAAAAAAGTATATATTATAAATATCTTAAATAAAACAAAACAACTAAATGGTGGTAGGTAACACATCTGATTTCATACACTCCTTTAGTAAAAAAAAAATTCAGGGCTCTGGGTCATGTGACAAGTAACGTAAGTCCAGCGATTCTCAGCTAGGTAGCATGTAATACCGTTGTAGTTACCTGGTAGGACTCGTTACACAAAAATATGGACATAAGGAGATTTTTAAAACGTCGAGCTCCAAATGACACAGATATTCAGTCTTCTGGATCTAACAAAGATACAACACAAACAACAGTAACCGATGATGACGACACTGCTGTGAACTTGGAGGGAACACCGAGCAGCTCTGGATCAGCAGCAATCGCTAGCAGCTAGCAGGTTGACGATGGGAGCAGCCAGGTTTTCCTCTCTTGCGATCCTTCACATCGAAAGCGACATTACGGCCAAGCTCTCACCTGAGACCATTATCGACGCATATGCTGGACGCAAAAAACGAAAATTACTGTTGCACTAGTCTGGACAATGTCTAGGTCTGTAAGTTTGATTTCTCTGCCAAATAACTGCTTTAAGCTAGAGAAACTCAACACACTGCTTTCAATATGCTGTCTTTTGAGGGATGGGGACGGGGGGTCCCACTGATATAAAAATTAAAAGTGGGGAGTATTGTGTGACTGTCAGTTGAAAATGTTCCGTCTTGTCACACTTATAAGAGAAAGGCAATTTTGTATCTATGCATACTGTAGCCTCTCACATGCCGTCTTTTTTATTTTTTCCCCTTGTCTCAAAATGTTTTAAATGTTTCATGAAGTACAACAAAATGCGAAATATAACTTGTTTTTTAATCGCTCTCATTGCCACAATGTGTTTTGAAAAAAGGAAAGAAAAACTTTAAAGATTTTTTCGTTTTGGTTGAAGATAATATTTTAACAAAAGTGGTCCGCATTTTATTGCGTTGATCCTAATTGTGTCCGAAGATGTGATGCAAAGTCAAGTGGCTTACCTGTTTACTAATAGAATGATTGTATTGTTGTACTGTTTTTTCTTCTTCTTTGGGTTAAAAATAAATATATGTGTTTATTTAGCATGTTTGTTGTGTCCATATGTGTTAGTGCTGTGTTCCCCAATTGATAGCCCAGGTCCCAGCTGCTATAATGATTTTTGTTTTTTGCCCCCCCTGGCTCGAATGTCAAACTCCGCCTATGTAACACACCCACACCCACCCCACTCTGTAACACACCCACATCCACCCCACCCTGTAACACACCCACCTTGTAACACAACCACAGCCCACCCTGTAACACACCCACCCCACTCTGTAACACACCCACACCCACCCCACCCTGTAACACACCCACAGCCCACCCTGTAACACACCCACACCCACTCCACCCTGTAACACATCCACACCCCACCCTGTAACACACCCACACCCACCCCATCCTGTAACACACCCACAGCCCACCCTGTAACATACCCACCCCACTCTGTAACACACCCACACCCACCCCATCCTGTAACACATCCACACCCCACCCTGTAACACACCCACACCCACCCCACCCTGTAACACATCCACACCCCCTCCACCCTGTAACACACCCACTCCACCCTGTAACACACCCACACCCCACCCTGTAACACACCCACACCCACCCCACCATGTAACACACCCACACACCCACACCCCACCCTGTAACACACCCACCCTGTAACACACCCACACCCCACCCTGTAACACACCCACCCCACTCTGTAACACACCCACACCCACCCCACCCTGTAACACACCCACCCTGTAACACACCCACAGCCCACCCTGTAACACACCCACCCCACTCTGTAACACACCCACACCCACCCCACCCTGTAACACACCCACCCTGTAACACACCCACAGCCCACCCTGTAACACACCCATACCCACTCCACCCTGTAACACATCCACACACCACCCTGTAACACACCCACCCCACCCTGTAACACATCCACACCCACTCCACCCTGTAACACACCCACTCCACCCTGTAACACACCCACACCCCACCCTGTAACACACCCACACCCACCCCACCCTGTAACACACCCACACCCACCCCACCATGTAACACACACACACCCCCACCCTGTAACACACCCACATACACACCCACCCCACCCTGTAACACACACACACACCTCACCCTGTAACACACACACACACCCTGTAACACACACACATGCCACCCTGTAGACACACAAACACACAGATCTACGCCACCACCTCTCCCTGCCTCGCATGTCATACCCAGAGTATAGCTATAACCCTAGCCTTCACACACACACAAACATACACAGACACACACATAGACACACACACACACACACACACACACAAGCCTAATCTCTCCTAAAATAACCACTCCCTACTACCACCAGGTTAAGGAAGTGAACACACACCTTCATAATGGAACTTCATAGTTTAGTTTTTCTTACTGTATTGATTGTTTCTCTCTCTCTCTCTCTCTCTCTCTCTCTCTCTCTCTCTCTCTCGCTCTCGTCCCCATTCTCCCCTCTTTCTCCCGCTGTGTCCCCCTCTCTCTGTACATCTCTCTCTCTGCCTCTCTCTCTCTGCCTTTCTGTCTCTCTCTCTTTTTCCCTCTCACCCCATGGCCTGTGAGAGACAAGGAGCACACTGCATGAGGGAGGGGCTGAATTGGTGGGGGGCTCGTAGGAGGTCTGCTCAGTTAACACCGAACTGAAAGGGGCAATCAGGTTCAAGCCTGATTAACCTGTGAGTGTGTGCGTGTGTGAGAGTGTGTGTGTTTGTGCTTGTGTGAGTGTGTGGGTGTATGTGAGTATGTGTGTGTGTGTGTGTGTGTTTGTGTGTGTGTGTGTGTGTGTGTGTGTGTGTGTGTGTGTGTGTGCGTGCGTGTGTGTGTGTGTGATGTAATGGCACCTGACATTTAGCCAGAGGTGTGTTAGGGAGCAGATGGTTACTTGCTGACAACAATAGGAAGGCCAAAGTGTCACAGACATGTTCGCTGTACCCGAGTCTCTCTTTCTGTGTCTTTGTGTCTCTGTGTCTCTGTGTGTCTCTCTCTCTCTCTCTCTCTCTCTCTCTCTCTCTCTCTCTCTCTCTCTCTCTCTCTCTCTCTCTCTCTCTCTCTCTCTCTCTCTCTCTCTCTCTCTCTCTCTGTAACGTTTTTGCCCTCTGACACATACACACTATAGAACCCTGGTAAATATTGTCCACTACAGGAATCATTGCTAGTTTGGTGAGGCTTTCAAAAAGAATGAGAAGAACTTAGTTGGGACTTTCATATATTTCATATATTAGAGCAGTTTTCAGAAAACTTTAAACGGGGCTTTGGAATTTGGCCTGATATTTATCATAAGGGTTGAATAACATGGACGCGACAGACAGATATCAATATGTTCAGAGAAAAAAGATTTGTGTATGGTCAAAAAATAAATAATCAAAAAGGAATATGGTGGACTATAAAGTTATTAGTATTATATTATGACCAGTGACCATGTCACTCTTTTGAAAACAACACTCCAATAATACTACAGTAAACAGTAGCACGTACTTGTTTAATACAGTTCATAAAGTGGTAGTAAATCCTGTATGAATACTCTACAGTAAAGAATCAGCAGTGATTCATGATTAATAAGATAATGAGATAATGGTTTATAGGATCATTTATAAAGTGTATGTTGATGATTTACTAACTATTTACATTTTGTTACTTACTGACTTACTTACTAACTGGTTCTCCTGCAATGGTACTCGAGGCATTTCCAGCCTTTAAATGTATTTTATATAAATGTATGCTTCATAAATTATGTTATAAATCGTTATTTTATTCTCTTTTTAACCATTTATGACTGATAATGAATTGAGAAGTATTGACTAGTTACTACTACTTTATTCATTCTTCAAAGTTGCAGTTATTCTAAAGTGCTACCTATTTAACATGTAATGTATATTTACATGCATATACTGAGCAAAGTTAGCAATTAAAAAAACTAACCAAAAAATTATGTAAGCTCTAATTTGCCAAATCTGCTGACTATATATAATATACAGAAGTGTGCCATGGTTCAGGGAATCAAGCCATTCATTAATTCATTAATAATGCATTAATGATTATAGAATTTACCAAACGGGCCAGGTGAAGGATGATGCACATTGCAACAGGAGGCGTAACCATGGTGACAGCCTAGAGAGAGGGAACACACTTCTCACTGCAACAAACATAGAGAGCCGATCTGACTCAGAGACTTAATTTACAGATGCCATGAAATGAAAATTGACTTTTTCACCCTGTTTGTTTATTATTACCCTGCCCTGGGCATATTATTCACCTATTAAACAAAGTGCGCCCCAAAAATTTGTTGATTAGCTATTTTACATCCAAATCTAATCACGGTACCTTCTACATCCAAACATGTTGTGATGATGTTTAATTGTACTTGCTGGCAGCAGGCTATCAACCAAGCATTTCATGACATGTGTTTTTGCTCAGGTCAATCACATCCTGAAGCTTTGAATACCATCACTCCTTTGTCTTGTCCCAAGCTCTACTCAACGTGCTCTACTGGGAAATACTAATAATACTGAAGATACATTCGCTCTGAATGTCGTGTTATATTGTCTTTAATAAAGAACACAATAAGCATCGTCAAAGAAATATAATTATTTTCACCAATACTGAACCCCACGCATTGAACGTAAAATGATGGGTGCAAATTGCACGAGTACATTTCTTAAAGGCGGCATAATTATTCCTGACTGATTCACTTTGAATTACTTACCAAAGATTTGTAACAATGTGTTCCGAAATAGTCCCTTATCCAAAACTACTGCCAGTAACAACACAACAAGATTGTAGTTTGTCTACAAACAGATCATTTGGCGCTATTTCCGGCACTGTGATTAAAAGGCTACCTGTTATGCGCAGCTTGCACATTTATATTTTCAGCTCCTTCTGGCTGGGTAGTCTACGCAGAGGGTAACCTGTCAGTGGTGCATCCCAGGTAGTGTAATAATCACAGCGTCTGTAATTAAGAGTGTACTCCCCTCACATCAACAGGAGCTGGGCTACTGTAACTCTGCAAGCCAATGGAAGACAGGCAAACGGCTGTTTACAGATATCTTGGCGGATCCCTTCAAGAAACAACGTTTTTTTTTCTTCGTCAAACTCAAACGTCCAGTTTATGTCTCATGGACCCACCTTGCCTAAAGTCAGTAACTGGTGCATCGCTGCGAATTGTTGTCCCCACAGGATCTTTATAAAATACTGTTAAGATTGCAGGTAATAAGCTTTTCATCATTTACAAACAAATCGTTTTCCGTAAATGCAGGCCGCAAAAACAAACGGTGCATTTAGAAACGACAGGCAAAATGGCACATGGCCTTAAGGAAAAGCTTTTAAAAAATGTGCCGCTGCTAATTTATGCACAGATCTGAACTAATTCTTTGGCAACTGTGAAGAAGGAGGATATTAAGGCGACGTATTTCCTTGTCGATGATAATGCTGCGCTCTTAATTTGAAATGTGCGGTGTACTCAAACATGAAATGGAAATTTGCCCCAAACTATGTATTTGTCACTTGGTGTGTGATGTGGAATGAGGTTACATGCATCCTTTGCTACCCACACTGTTGAGATACAAGAGGTATCTCTCTCTCTCTCTCTCTCTCTCTCTCTCTCTCTCTCTCTCTCTCTCTCTCTCTAACTCTCTTTCTCTCTCTCTCTTTCTCTCTAACTCTCTCTCTATCTATGTTCTATCTCTATCTCTATCTCTCTCTCAGAATTATGTATGAAGGGAAATTTCATTTGAATCCTTAACCCAGAATATACATTCTATTGCAATACAGGTTTGCTGTTGATTATAACAGGTTTATTCTGCATTGTGTCCTTAGATCTTGTTACTCCAGGAAAACAACAAGAGGCAGATAAAAACCCGATTTAAATGATGACAACTCAATTTGCATTTAACCTATTTTAAGTATAATTTATGGTAACCCTTCCTTTTGAAGTCACCTTATAACAAAAATATAAACCCAGTTAATGTATGGTAAATTATAATATATTATTGGGTAATTACCGCTGGATATCAATTAGGTAAATACAGAGAAACTGCAGCTGAAATACAAAAAAAAAAACTCCACTGTTACCCATCAACCCAACTAAATAGCATGCAATTGTGACCGTTTTAGGTTAGTAATAACTCAGATATAGTTGCGTACTACTTAGGAAAGTAGGCAAACAATTCTTAAAAACACCTCCTCTATTACCCATCAAATGAAGTTACAATTTTAGTTATCCAACGTTTATGTTGGTAACAGCCCAAGTTCAATTATGTACTACCTAGAAATTAAGACAGTACCTCCCAATAAAGTACTTTTTCTTAAATAGTTATTGCTGGGCTGCACCCATTTAAGAAGGGTTCATTCGATTTGTCTTAGAAACTATGGTATGGTTTTATGTAAGTTGAAAAATCACATTAATATGTGGGGCCCACAGTAGTGTTGTGCATATACATTTTATATGCACAACACTAGAACACAGACCCCCACCCCCCATTCGTGTGCTATGTTGTCATGTGTTGTTTATATTGTTCGTTTTGTTGTTTTTACGTTTGTGATCGGATATGTGTACATTTGCGGGAACAACAGATGTTTTTGTGGGTTGGTTGGTGGTTGCAGAGAGTAAAACTCTCACAGGCGCTTTGGGGCAGCTTTGGGGTCCTTAGGCTAAAATACAGGAGCGCGCTAGTCATTCGGTAGACCCAGCAGATAGCCTGTGTGCATTAACTGACTGGCTGTGTTTCCATATTATATATATATATATCCAGGTGAGCTAAAGTGGTGAAAATAATGCACATACATAGCCACCCAGATGTACAGTGAATGTGAATGAGTAACAGGCCATCTGTGGTGGAAATATGAGGTCCATATCAGAGTTTTGCGCGGGAAATGAAATGCTTCGCCTAACGGTATAGATTAGCTAGAACGGAAGTCGGTAGTGGAACACCTGTAGCCCGCTAGAAGTTAAGTTGGGTGAGTGTGCAGAAAAATAATAAATCAGTGCGATATGATATTTTGACAGTGTGTTTCAAGGGTTATTGTGTAAGTAGACATTTTATGTTTCATGTGAGTTCCAGAGTGAACGCTTAGAGCCCTAGTCATTCTGTAGACCCGTCAGATAGCCTGTATGCGGTAACGCGTTTCACTGACTGGCTGTGTTTCCGTATTTCCAGAGAAAGACAATGATTAAAATAACTATTTAAAATTGTGTCCAAATGTGCAACCACAGTTTCTAAGGTAAATCGAATAAACCCTTTATAAATGGGTGGAGCGATGAACAATAACTATTCAGTTATAACTATTCAAAAAGGAATGTTGAAAATTAAAGCATGCACCAATTTCCAGACAAATACTTTTCCATACTGCTAATAATCGTGGTTTTTTTCGTGATTGAAATAACTGATTATCATAACTGATTTATTATCCACTTTTTACAGTTTCGGGGTCAGCGCGATTTACATTCTCACAGATCTGCAGCTCTGGAAATATGTTGAAACATACTTCCTGGTCTTTCTCTCTTTCAGACAGAGGTTATTCTCCACGGTGATAAAAAGCTGTTCTGCTCCGAGGTCAAGCATAAACAACCTGCTCCTAATATTTAAAAAGAGGGAGATTGCATGACTTTCCCCTTGGATACAATGGATACAAACTGTCACCAAGTTAATCCCAGGGGGCGTCCCGTTACTGCGCTGTGCCCACCCAAGGTAGGTATAGTGGAGCCCCCCCAAGGTAAGTGTTTCCTGTTCCTGTCCCCTCACAGCATATGAAAATGGGGGGGGGGGGGAGGGGGTACTTAACACATACAGTGGAGCTACAGAAAGAAAAACACACAGGAAATGATTTTGTTTATTCCATCTGTAAACCAAGGTATGGGTGTGTGTGTGTGGGCGGGGGGGGGGGGGGGGGGGGGGGGGGGGGGTTACCTGCTGGATGTAAATCGTTTGCCCATGCACGTGCAGAGGACAGTGTTGTGTAAGCGGAAACTTGGTACGCACAAGCACACACAAACACACAGACAGATGCACATGCACATGCACGTTCTTATATATACAGGCACACTCATGTACACATACTCTCAAACATGTCCTGGCAAAGCTTGACTTCCTTGGTGCTGTCATTGTGTAAAACGGTCACTGTGTCGCTTGCACACACACACACCCACACAGACGCGCACGCACACACAGACGCCCACACACATACCATACATGCCCGCC